>CM039598.1:8538649-8842047 GCA_022457205.1 Saccharum spontaneum
AAAAGAACTTAAGGAGCAAGCTTACAAGGAGATTGACCAATTAAGGGCGGAGTTAGGTCGTCCTAAGATTTATGAGAAGCTTAATTAGGAAATAAGAAAAATCCTATGTAATAAGAACGATAGTAGTTGCGAGTTAATTTCGAGTTTGGATTGTTTTAAGAGTCAGTTTGTGGTGTGAACAATTGTGTGATTGATGGATTGTTATTATGATAATGTGTGATTTGGATCTTTGTAATGTGTGCTGGAGTTTTGTTGACATGCTTACAAATTCTATTATTAAGAATATTAAGTTTGATCAAGATATATTAGTGAACATGAGGTTAACTTAGTTCTGTCCTTTGCTGATTTCTGGATCAGTCCGGGATGTTTTAGAAATAACTTAAAATCCGTTCATGGGAAATTTAAGAAATTTTACTGGGAATAATTAGACTTCTGTATCTTTCCAATCCCACAAGAATCACCTTAATATCTATTATGAGTTAAGAGATATACCTGTTTCAAGTTGGAGTTACTGCACAGTCTGGAATTCGGGAACAGTTTCTGTTAAGTTCAGTTTTTGACCAATTTATTGACAGAATCAGAAAAAGTGTTGTGAATACGAGTTGTAGATAATTTTATAAGCTTTCTAACCATGTAAAAGATCATCTGATTTGGACGTCTGTAGCTCGAGATATGACAGTTTTACTGAGTTGCTGAAATTGGAGTTCGCCCAGAAAATCAGATTTTGTTTATCTATTGTATACATCATCTCGGATTGTACTGAATTCCATCTTCTGTGTTTTGGAAACAGATGTCAGGCAGAGGTCGTGGCAGAGGTCGTGGGGGTGTTAATCCACCCGTTACTATGGAGGAACTCATGCAAACTCAGAATCAGCTGATGCAGATGTTTATGCAGCATATGCAGAACAATCCCCCTGTTGGAGGACCACCACCTGTTCAAGTAAGGGATAAGCATGGAGAATTTTTGAAGGGACGCCCTCCAGTGTTTTCTCATGCTGCTGATCCTTTAGAGGCAGATGATTGGGTGAGGGCAGTGGAGAAACAGCTGAATATAGCCCAATGCAATGATATGGAAAAGGTGTTATATGCATCTGGTCAGTTACAAGGGACAGCTCAGACTTGGTGGGAGTCGTACCAGGCTGCACGCCCTGACAATGCTCCTCCCATCACTTGGAATGAGTTTGTTAGAGATTTTCGAGCTCGTCATATTCCTGAAGGTATAATTGAGCTGAAGCAGGAAGAATTCAGAAACCTGAGGATGGGACAGATGAGTGTGAGTGAATATCATGACAGGTTTACCCAGTTGGCTCGCTATGCTCCCAATGAAGTTAGGGAAGATGCAGACAGGCAGCGTCTTTTCTTGAAGGGAATTTATTATGATCTTCGCTTGCAGCTGAAGGGGAATAACTATGCTAGTTTTCAAGAGCTGGTGAACAAGGCTATTGTGCTGGATAATGAGCGTAGGGAGATGGATAGAAAGAGAAAGATGAAGGTGCAAGGCTCAGGAAGCAACAACCGCCAACGCACAAATTCTCAGCATGGCTTTCATCAGAAGTTTCAGGGACCGGTAGCCAGTGGAATCGCAATTCAAATCAGAGGTGGTCCCAAAATTGGCAAAACAATCAGTCGCAACAGCGTTCATCATATCCACAGCGTCAACAGTATCAGCAGACTGGGCAACAGACTCCTCGCACTGGAAATCCCAATACTACCCCCATGAAGAATAGTTCTCCCAGCACTCCTATTAGATGCTTTGTCTGTGGTAAAGAGGGCCATTTGTCTTATAATTGCCCTGAGAAGCAGAACCAACAGACTCCTCAGAGCCAGAAGAGCAACCAGAGGCAATCGGGTACTGGAAGGGTGAATCACGTGTCTTCCTGATACAGCTCATGGTGCACCAGAAGTTTATGATTGGTACGTTCAATGTACATTCCACTCCCGCAACTGTTCTTTTTGACTCTGGAGCATCTCATACATTCATATCCAATATTTTTGTTAAAATGCATAGTATACCCATGCTAGCTATGAAAGAACCTCTCTTAGTAAATTCACCTGGAGGTACCATGCAAACCAGTAATCGTTGTCTTCCAATTAGTATGGTATTAAGGGGGGTAGAGTTTAAGATAACTCCTATAGTGTTGAGAACATCTGGAATTGATGTAATATTGGGTATGGACTGGATGAAGCAAAATCAGGCAGAGATTCAGTGTCAGCAGAAAGTGGTAGTTGTGACTGCGCCTAATGGAGATAAAATCAATGTGGATGTAGCAATGCAGAAGCAACCAACCGCGGTGGTGAATCAGATTGAAGATACTATTAATGAGAATTCAGTGATTGAGGAATTTCCGGATGTCTTCCCTGATGAATTGCCAGGTATGCCACCTGACCGAGACATTGAATTTCTTATTGAATTATTACCTAGAACTGCACCTATAGCCAAACGACCATATAGGAAGGGAGTAGATGAATTAGAAGAACTTAAGAAACAAATTAAAGAATTACAAGAAAAAGGTTTTATTCGACCTAGTTCATCACCTTGGGGAGCACCAGTTATTTTTGTTGATAAGAAAGATGGTGGTCAGAGGATGTGTGTTGATTATCGGTCACTAAATGAAGTAACTATCAAGAATAAGTATCCTTTGCCCCGGATTGATGACTTGTTTGATCAGTTGAGAGGTGCTTGTGTGTTTTCTAAGATTGATTTACGTTCTGGATATCATCAGTTGAAGATTCGTGCCTCTGATATTCCCAAAGACAGCTTTTACTACAAGGTATGGATTGTATGAGTATACTATTATGTCGTTTGGATTGACCAATGCACCTGCATACTTTATGTACATGATGAATAAGGTGTTCATGGAATACTTGGATAAGTTTGTGGTGGTATTTATCGATGATATACTAGTATTTTCCAAGACAGAGGTAGAGGCATGCTGAACATTTGAGATTGTATTGCAAAAGCTTAGAGAGCATAAACTGTAGCGAAGCGAAGTAAATGTGAGTTTTGGTTGAAGGAAGTTTCTTTTCTTGGTCATATTGTTTCTAATGGAGGTATATCGGTGGATCCAGGCAAGGTGAAGGATGTATTGAATTGGAAACCACCTACAGATGTTAGTGAGATTCGCAGTTTCTTGGGTTTAGCTGGATATTACAGACGATTCATTGAAGGGTTTTCTAAACTTGCTAAACCTATGACATCTCTGTTAGAAAAGAATGCTAAATTTGTGTGGTCTGATAAATGTCAAGCTAGTTTTGAGGAGTTTGAAGAAGAGGTTGACTACAGCGCCTGTTTTGGTTTATACCAGATTTGAGTAAGAAGTTTTCCATTTATTGTGATGCTTCTCGTCAAGGGTTGGGATGTGTTCTTATGCAAGGAGGCAGAGTTGTGGCTTATGCATCTAGACAGTTGAGAAAGCATGAGTTGAATTATCCTACACATGATTTGGAGTTAGCAGCTGTTGTTCATGCTTTAAAGATTTGGAGACATTATTTGATTGGACATAAGAGTGATATATACACTGATCATAAAAGTTTGAAGTATATTTTCACTCAGTCAGATCTGAATTTGAGGCAACGCAGATGGATAGAGTTGATTAAGGATTATGATATTGAGATACACTATCATCCTGGTAAGGCTAATGTAGTAGCTGATGCTCTTAGTAGGAAGAGTTATGCCAATGAGATAAGAACATTGTCTATGACTAGTGAGTTATGTGCTGAATTTGAATATTTGAACTTGGGAATTGTTACTAATGCAATGGAATTAGTAATAGAGCCTACTTAGAGCAAGAGATCTATAAGGGTCAATTGAAGGATGAGAAACTAAAGAAGATAGCGGAGGATATAGTGATTGGTAAGTCACCAGGCTTTAGAATGGATGATAATGGAATTTGTGGTTTGGAAAGAGGCTGTGTGTACCTGAGGATCAGGCTATTAGACAGGCAATTCTTCGTGAAGCTCATGAGTCAGCTTATTCTATTCATCCTGGTAGTACTAAGATGTATTTGGATCTTAAACAGAAATATTGGTGGGTTGGATTAAAGCGAGATGTGGCTGAGTATGTGGCATTGTGTGATACTTGTCAGAGGGTGAAAGCAGAGCATCAGAGACCTGCTGGATTGTTGCAACCAATGAAAATTCCTGAATGGAAGTGGGAGGAAGTTGGTATGGACTTTATAGTGGGGTTACCGCGTACTCAGAGAGGTTATGATTCTATTTGGGTGATAGTGGATAGGTTGACTAAGGTTGCTCATTTTATACCAGTTAAGACCACATACCATGGACCAAATTTGGCAGAGTTGTATATGGAGAAGGTAGTATGTTTGCATGGGGTTCCAAAGAAGATTGTATCTGATCGAGGATCGCAGTTTACATCGCACTTTTGGCAAGCTGTGCATGAATCTTTAGGAACTAAATTGAATTTTAGTACAGCATACCATCCACAGACAGATGGACAGACTGAAAGGACCAACCAGGTATTAGAGGATATGTTGAGAGCCTGTGCATTGCAATATGGAACCAGTTGGGATAAGAGTTTGCCTTATGCAGAATTTTCTTACAATAATAGTTATCAACAGAGTCTTAAGATGGCACCGTTTTGAAGCTTTGTATGGACGTAAGTGTAGAACTCCATTGTTTTGGGATCAGACAGGTGAATCTCAGGTGTTTGGTACAGATGTTCTTAGAAACGCAGAAGATCAAGTGCGAGTGATTCGTGAGAATTTGAGAGTGGCACAGTCTCGTCAGAAGAGTTATGCTGATAATAGGAGAAGAGATCTAGTTTTTGAAGTAGGTGATTATGTTTATTTGAAGGTGTCACCTATGAGAAGTGTGAAGAGATTTAACATGAAAGGTAAACTAGCACCAAGGTATGTTGGACCATTTAAAGTTATTGCTAGACATGGGGAGGTTGCTTACCAATTAGAGTTGCCTGAGAATTTATCTGGGGTGCATGATGTGTTTCATGTTTCACAACTTAAGAAGTGTTTGAGGGTGCCTGAGGAGCAGATACCTTTGGAAGAATTGACTGTTAAGGAGGATCTTACATATGAAGAGATTCCGATTAAGATTTTAGAGACTGCTGAGAGGGTTACTCGAAGTCGGGTTATTAAGATGTGTAAAGTACAGTGGAATCGATATTCAGAGGCAGAGGCAACTTGGGAAAGAGAGGATGAATTGAGGAAATCATATCCGCAGTTGTTTGAGTAAGCAATCCAATCTCGAGGACGAGATTCTTTTAAGGGGGGTAGAATTTGTAACACCCAAATTTTAGAGATAACAAATTTTGAATAATTCAGATAGTAAATAATGACCAAAATTAAAATAGTAATAAATTATATTTGGTGTTGCATTCATGCTGCTGCATACATTTTCTGTTGTGTAGTAGATTTATTTTATTTTGATTTTGGTTTGGAAAATTTTATTTGGAATAGTTTGTAAACAAGTAAATAAAAAAAAAGGAAAAGGAAGTTTACCTGGGTTGCTGGCGGCCTGGAAGCCCGCTCGGACGGCCTGCCTTGCCTCCTCGCGCTGATGGGCCGACCCAGCTGAACGCTTGCTCGCGTGGACCGTCCGGCCTTGCAGCGGCCCAAGTCGGCCTGGAGCTGTGCAGCCGCGCCTTCCCTTCCCCTAAGTCGCTGACGACTGGACCCCGCCTGTCAGCTGCGGCTACTACCTCTTGCCGTGTTTGAGCCGGACACCGGTGCTTCCTTAACCGAATCCAATCACGAATCCCGGGTTTCCTAACCAAAAACGACGAGGTGAAGCTATAAAAGGGTAGCCGGGGTTCTCCTCTTTCCGTTTTCCATCTAAAACCCTAATCTATCCACGTGAAACCGAGCGCTAGAGATTAGGGGAAGTTGGCGATTTCGGTGGCTTGTTGGTGGAGCTTGCGGGTGGGTTTGAGGCCGTGTTCTTCGCGTTGGTGAGTTCGTAATCTCATTCTCTATCTTCCCGTGCTTTTTCTTTTGGGTGGAGATGCTTCGAATCATGCTTTTGAAGGTCGCCGACGAGTCGGCAATGGCGCCGCCGCCCTTCTCACGTCGCATACCGTCTTCAATCAAGTGTAGCTTGCTTGAACCGCATAGATGGGTTAGCATTGAGTTCCTCGTTCGGTTGGTGTTGGTTGCGGAGAGAAAGGTGGTCGGGAACGGGAAAACCGAATTCTCCGGCGAGGTGTGATGCGCCGGCCATGGTGGGCACGGCGGCCGGATCGGAGGAAGGGAACCAGATTAGTCACTGTGCACTTGCAGGTGATCGTAGGCCGTCCGATCGTGATTCAACGATCAGGATTAGAAGATACCCCTTCGCGGTGAATTTTGTTAAAGAGACCCTTAGTTTTCAGTGAATCAACCCGCGGTCCTTGGCGCATTCCAGAGAATTACGTTTTCACATTTGGAAAGCGTATTTTCAACCGGTTAATTCAAAAATACGTTTTCAGCAATTTACAGTTTTGCCACTAGAATTGTTTTAGTCATAAAATCTTCGTTTTAACTCCGATTTGATCCGTTCAAATTGCGTTAGGTTCGTATTTGTGAACTCTACGTGTTAGTATAATTTTACAGTTAGTTTTGATAATTTATTTTTCGAGTCTATAATTAAGTATTTATTAATCTATAGGAAATCTTAGAAAATTCATAACTTTTACGTTTTAACTCCGATTTTGGTGATCTTTACGTCTGTGTGATCGTAGAAACGCGTAGAAGAGTTTTATAAACTTTTATTACTGTTTTGTTACTGTTGGTGTACTGTTCTAATTATATCTATTTGTTTGCTTCGTGTATGTTTGATTGGATGCATGTATGTTGTTGGTTGATGATCGAGTATAGAAGGTGAGCAGTACTTGGACGATTCGGAGTATTACTTTGAGCCAAGTCAGCAGTACTATTTGGAGAGCTTTGATCAAGGCAAGTATAACACGGGACTATCCTTGTTACCTATTCATCAAAATTATCATACATATGCATATGCTTACCTTGACAACCTTAGAGATTATAATGTAGTGCTTGTTATCTTGATTCCTTGTCAACCTTGGGAATGCATATGGGTAGCTATTGCTAGTGCTTAAGCTGAGAACAATGATCTTGTAATTTGATTAATGAATTAAGCAATCAACCATTAAGATGATCTTATTACTGTTAAAAGGGGGCTAGAGCATGTGTATTTATTTTGATGCTCTGGTTTCTCTCCATAAGGACTTATCTGTAAGTGATAACCGGGATATACAGTACAGCTGTGAGGGCTATATGGCTCTGGCTCTAGTTGTTCAAGAGACCTTTTCTAGCTTGTTAGAGGTTACCTTAAATGGCGTAAGAATGGCTTGCCACGTTGGGTGTAGTGCGAGCCCCTGGCCTAGTGTGTATAGGCTGCGGTTGTTGTGCCATAGGGAAGGGGGGTTCTACATCTGCCTGCCGAGTGAATCTAATGGCCCTAACTTGTTAGACGAACTCTTGAGTGGCTTTATATGGTTTTTGAGTGTTTGGGCTTGATCTCCCCACTCATTTGGAAATCATGACTCACAGTGAAAGTGTACACCTCTGCGCAGAGTTTAAAAACTGGTATACTAGCCGTGCTCACGGATACGAGCGGCCTTGGGGATTCTTACGGAATAGTTGATCACCATTGTTATATCATGCTTAATTATTGTTGTTATTATTATGCTCATGTTAATGCTATTCGTTATCATTATTACAATTGATCATTGGTTCTTTAAATGGGAAGTGGTTTATCTTGATGCTACTCAAATGAATGTTATAAGACTAAAAGCTAACCGCAGTTAAACAGTGTCTAGCCATTTGAGCCTCATGAACCCTGTGTTATATTTGTTGAGTTCGACATGGACTCACTCTTGCTATTTCCACCATAACAGATGAAGATTATGATGAGGATTATCGTAATGAGTACTAGTCTTGGTGTCAACCAGTCAACCGTGTCCCTGTGTGGAGTTTCCGCTGGAGATTATTAATAGATATTATTATTTATCGTTCAAGACTATGTTTTAAACATATATTCGTTATGTAATAAGCACTGTGATGATACTATGTAATTTGTCTGCTTATGTGTGCGATCATGACCTGGGGCGCACATGAGTACTTTATGCATCCTATTTTTGTCCTTAAAAATGGGTGTGACATATGTGCCAAAGTCCAAATTGTAGATAATTTCCCCCAAATATCATTTTTTAATATGATTCTCACATTCATGTGATATCATATTTCAAGTGGTATTTTGATTTTCAAGAATCAATGTGCATGTCTCCTACAAGTATTCTATGCTTGTATGCACAAATTTAGGGGGAGGTTACTCTACAAGTTGGATGCTTGAGACTAATATTCTTCTCAAGTTTATCATGTGTAGTAGTCTCATTGCAAGGAAAATGGAGTCCCCGGAGATAAGCATCACCCTTCAAAAATCCACCACCCATTTCAAGTGGTGTCAATCATATTGGTTTCTACATGTGGTATTCCTAACCGATATCATTGTGTTGACTTCAATTTGATATTTATATGCTTTCTCCATGCATTATATAGATTAAACTCCCTTGTGCATTGAGTTGCTGATTATGCAAATATTTCACCCTCCATCATATGTATGCATATATTTATGGGGAGCTTAGTCTATGTAATGTGAGAGTCAAGTTTTGTGATCTATTCCACTCCACACACAAAAGATCACAAAATTTGATCCTCCCTTGTGCTAATAATGTCTTTCTTTTTGGTGTTTGATTCCAAAGGAGAAGAATTTGTAGGACCAAAAGAAAGCCCGATCATTATAATTTACAAGTGGTAATGGTCCGAGAAAGGGAGAAAGTTAGGGGGAGGCTTAAGTCTGTAATACCACTTGGGGACATTTGCAAGGGCAAGATAAGTTTCCTAAGTTTTTTCACAAGTGGTATATTTTTGCATCATATAAACTTGCCTTTACATTGCATCCTAGCAAGTAGATAGTTTTTCAATTTTAAATTTTTTATTATTTGCTTGCTTTGGTCGTGTTGTCATCAATCACCAAAAATGGAAGATTGTAAGAAAAATGGACCCTAGGCCCATTTAGTTTAGATTTTGGTGTTTGACGATCAACATAACCAAATTAGACTAACGAGTTTCACAAGTGTTTGTTTTTTAGTTCAATAGGATGCAAACGTGACTTGGACAAAGGCGACGTGATGATCCGATGATCAACACCTCAAGCAAGACGCTAGAAGCATAATAGAAGACCCAATAAATCAAGCGAAGTTCAAGCACGAAGATAGGAGCCAAGATAGACGCGAGATCACGAAGAAATGGACTCGGTAGGGTTGACCGGACGCCAGACGCTGCCTGAGCAATAGAGGCACTAGTCGCGGACACCGGACGCTGCACAGTGAAGTGCACCGGACGCATCGGTACTCACACTATAGCAGTCTGCTCAGACGCTATGTGCACCGGAAGCTGCACAGTAGCATGCACCAAACGCACCGGTACTCGCACTATTCACCGTCGCGGCAACAGATCACTGATGACCGGACACTGCACAGTAAACGATCGGACGCTGAAGCAGCCGCGTCCGATCGTGTCCAGAGAGGTTCCAGAGTGGCGCAAATGCGACTGGATGCGTTTGGTGGCATGTGCCGGACGCAAGGCAGAGTCTGATCAGCACGCGCATGCTCCAACGATCAGGAGGACCGGACGCGTCCGATCAGGACCACCTACAGGTCCGGTGCGTGGCAGAAACGCCTGTTTCGACTCCAACTGCTAGTTTCTCAACGGGGCTTATAAATAGACCCCCAACCGGCCATATGGATGTGTAGAGAGCTGAGGAAACATACCAAGGTGTCGCTACACCATTTTAGTGATCTCCACTTGCATAGTGCTTAATGTTTCATTAGGTGATTAGCGTAGCTGCTTTGCAAAGTGCTTAGGTTAATTAGACCACCGCTTATGCGCTTGATCTAGGTTTAGGCCTAGTGTTTAGTGAGATTTGCATACCTCTTGATCAAAGGTGCTTGCGCGCACCGTGTTTGTACTCGGTGGGGCTTGTAGTCTTGCGAGACCACACCAACCGTGTTTGTGTTGTGGCTGCCTCCATGTACCGAAGGCAAGGCCCGCGACGATTTGGCCGGAAGCTTGACAGTGAAGACGGTGGGGAGCGGTCCGGGAGCGGAGATCCACTGGCGCATGGGGAAGGCCCAGGGCTATCCACGGAGTTACCCGACGAGGAGCTTGACCCTTGCGAGGGATTCCTTGTGAGGGGCTCCAACGAGGACCAAGGGGAAGCTCGAGCGCTTCTCGACACCTCGGTAAAAATACCGGAGTCATCGACGGGAGTTTGCATCTCTATCTCATCTTTACCTTCCGTATTTACATTGCTACTTTGGTTGTGTGCTTTATCATTTCTAGCTTAGTTGATAGGCTAGTTGATAAGATTGAAACTAAGGTTGCATAACTCTTTTGCGGTAGAGATAGCAACACACTTAGCAAAACCGTAATTGCGCGTCTAGATAGATTACTCTCTTGCATAGGTTTTGACTAGGTGGAATTAGAGGTCAAGTTTAGAGTAGATTTTTAAGTTGTCTAATTCACCCCCCTCTTAGGCGTCACAAGTTCCTTCAATAGACATTATCCTTTTTTGTTCCCCAAGTCCCTTATATTTTAAGACAAATCTCAAATGACAGAATACACTATATTACAGGAGGGAGGGAGTACGTACTTATTTGTAACTGAATGAAAATTCAAAATTGTCTTTGTAAATGTTTAAGAAAACGGGAATATATGTGTGCTTTCTACCTTGCACTTTCATGCTTAATTGATCTTGCAATATTTGAAGACATGAAATATTTGATGTTTAATTGTCTGCTTGTTGACTTGTTCCGATCCAATGATGTAACCTAAGGTAACATGGTTTTATGCGTATGGGTAGGGCAGGGGTTCGGTGGTTTTCTCAACCTACGTGAGAAAGTCTTCTTCTCAATGCGATATCCGGGAGTTGCAGGTCAAGGTTTTTTCTTCTTCTCTGTCCTACGCGAGCGCCCAGGGCAATTTCCTTCTTCGTCCGATCTTGCACCGCAATGCATGCCGGGAAGTGACTCAGCCTTGCGCATTCCTAATATAACCTACTCCTATATATGTGAGCTCTAGTGCTTGCTGCTAAGCAACCCCCCTCCTCCCTACACGCCCCCCCCCCCCCCCCCCCCCTCTCATTGACGGACGCGGTCTATGCATAGCAACAGATAAGCAGCAAAAGCTCTCCCTCTCTCTCTATATATATATCGTTAGATGCCTTTAATCATGCATTCATGCATGCATGCTCAACGTACAGGACCAGGATGGATCGTGTGATGGCCGACAACATCTATCGTTGTCAACTCGACCTTGCTCTTCTCAATGGATACCACGATTTCCTATAGAAAATTCTCGTTACCACACCACACACCACAGGCCATGGCCATGTGTCGTGCTAAGCAATGCAAACCGGTGTGAGAAATTGATTCACGGGCATATCCGCATATGGCATGCATGATGCATGGGCTCTTTATTGTATTAATTACTGAGGTTGACTTGGAAGCAAACTAATCGTGGAGTCAACTGCTAATTTTTAAATCTCAGCCACTGATGGAGTACTAATACTACCAGATATATGAATAGCTTTTATAATGACGAAATTTCTTTGGTAACATAACTAAAATTTCTTTGGTAGCATAACTATCTTTTTATAAATTAATTTAGTTCTGCATAGTTTGATATATGGCTCTTTTCATGACGGAATTAGTACATTATAATAGCACACATGTATATATAATAATAGTAACTAATAACTTTATCTATATATCTGGCGAGTAGGAGCACTAGTACTACCTGTGTCCTAAAAAGAATATAATTTTAGGTATATTGTTGGTTAAAGTATCTAAAGTTTAACCAAGGTAAACATATTAATATTTTTTACAATAAATAAGTATATATCATAAAAATATATCTCATTATAAATTCAGTGATACTTATATGATAACTATTTATATTTTTTTAGATTTAATTAGTCAAACTTAAGATACTTTAATTTAATACTATGCTAGAATTGCATTTTTTTTCCAGACAAAGGGAGTATCTGACTAGGAGTAAATAAATTGCTTGTCCTACCTACTCCTTCGTCTTGAAATAAATGCAACTCTGAGTGCATTATGGATTAAAGTGACCAAAGTTTGATCAAATATATAGATAAAAATATTGATGTTTTTGACATGAACAGTAAATATATTGTAAAAGTATATCTCATGGAAAATGTAATAATACTTATTTGATGTCATAACTATTTTATATTATTTTATTTATAATTTGTCAAACTTTACACACTAAAATATGACACTCTATGAGAATTGCATTCTTTCTAGGTCCGTGAGTACTGTTGTACTTTGCAGAGCACGGATGTTGATTGATCCACACTCGGTTCACACAGTGGCGGATGCAGGATGAGAATTAAGGGGGGGCTAAAACAATGGAGATGTTAATTTACATGAAAATTTAATGGTGATTTGAGATTTTGCTACAGTATCTTTAGTGGTAAATCAAGTCATTAGGGGGGCTGGAGCCCCCCTAGCCCCCCCTGTAAATCCGCCACTGGGTTCACATATCATCTAGGATGTATAACTATACAGTATATCATATGGTCCTATATCGTCATCCCATGCGTCGTATTCGCGAGACGAGACCGCGTCTGGGTTGCCTTGACTCCTAGTCAACCCCGGCAGGCCCACACGTCTGGGTTTATTTATTGGCCTTTTACATAGTTTGGCATGCATGCAGAACCAAATAAGCAAAACGTCCCTACCTTTTTCTCGACCACCATCACATAATTAAACTCGTCCTAAGTACATCCAAGACTAAGCAGCCGGATACATAGATCTCAAATAAAGTCACCATAGTGTCTTGTTATTGACATTGACACACACGTCGTTGTCTGCTACTGAAATCACAATACAAATAAATCCTAAAATAAATCCAAAAAATTAGCAACATTCACTTTAAATCAAGAAGTTAAAATAGATAGACCATATTCCACCATAAGTAATCTAACCAATAATTAATTAAGCTACACTCATTTCGTCAAATGGTCCTATTTAATAATCAATCGCTGAGCATGGACAGGTTAGTTTTTGGCATAATGAAAGCCATACTATAGTACATCTACCTTACTATTATTATTAGTTGAAGATAAAAGAAACTCCACGTTAACTCTCACGAGAAAAAAAGACAAACTTCAAAAAATCCTCACAATAGTAAAAAAGCATATGCCTTTTAATTTGATAGACTTTGATATCATCGTCAACAATAACTAGATCTTTTCAAACAAAAACTAATATTTCAATAATAGCGCTTGCTGAACTAAATTTTCATAAACTAGCTTTTTTCATCAAGCCTAGAGGCATGACAATGAAAAATGAATACGGATATGCCATATGTATTAGTGTGACTAAATAGACACGTTGGCATCGTCACAAATACTTTCCACATATGTTGTTGGTGTGTCACCACGAACACTTCGTCTTGAACTACATACTATGGTGAGTCAGACTATTTTCGATGGTGTGACATTTTTTTTCCTTGTTGATTCAAAACGAAGGATCTTGGGACCTCCAAAGATCTTGAAATTTTTTACATTGATACTAAAATCAAGGACGGCCCATTTTGTTTTGATTTGGTATCATAGATTTTATAGTTTCGAAACTAAAATTATTTCTGAAATGCTATATTAATTTGAGCTTTCAGTGAAGCTATTTTTTTTATCCAGCATGAAGGACCTAGAAACATCCAAAAATCCTATATTTTCTCAATTAGATGCTAAAAGTCAAGTACGTCCTCATTTTGCTTAGATCTTGTGTTATAGATTTTGTAGTTCGAAACTAAAATTCATTTTGGAATGCTATATTTGAGTTTTCAGTTAAACTGTTTTGGCCTAAAATGGTTTTAAAAATTCTGAAACAAACCATCCAAATTCTTGGTCTGAAATTTAGTATTTTGTCTTATAATTTCCCAACATATGTGCTCAAGTAAAATCCAAAATTCCTTACCAAAGCACATGCTCAAATTGGATTTTAATCTAAAATCAAATTTGGCATTCACAACACGCTTCAACTTTTTGATGTGGGATTCATCTACCCATTTAGGCTTTGTTCGTTTTGCCCCCAAACCAAGGGTGTCAGGAGGGATTGAGGGAGATTGAATCCCCTACGGAAGACGTCTGCCTCTGTTAATGGTCCATTATCAGAGGCGGTTGCCTAACGACTCCAGCCTATGTTCGTTATTGATTAACGGAGGCGGTCACCTCAAAGAATCCGCCTCCATTAAACTTTAGCGGAGGCGGCGCTTCACCGCGGGGAAAGCCGACCATTAACGGCGACGGCAGCCTAATGTGCCCTCCTCCGTTAATGCTTGGACACTGTCTCGCGAAATCTTTTTGTAGTAGTGTGCTGGCAGTAAATATTGCCTCTAATCAAATGGTGGTTGGGCTATGAATGGAGGTATTGCGTGTTGCGAATATCACATGTAACTAATTAAGTCATTATCATCAAACATAATGGCCCATTATATTCTATTGCCTCTTGTATCTCTTTCTACCTCGGCGAGGTTCGATCTGGCGTCAGCAAAGGATTAATGAGAGTTTGCTTGTTGGTTCTTTTTTATTCTATTCTGTGGCAAAGTTTGGGTTCTTCAACACTCTGTTTTGGTGGTAAAGGATTGTAAGACTGTGATGCGTTGGCTGCTGGGGGCCTACGCGGCGGCTGGCAGGCGGGGGCGGCGCGCGATGGATAGCGCAAGAGGCCGAGCGAGAGTCACGATGGTGAAGAAGACGAAGAGAGAAAAAAAAGAAAGGAAACATTTTCTTTGTATAATCAGTGGTATGGTGGGTAATTTTAGTCAACTCTAGGAATCCATGAGTTTTCAAAACACCCCTTGAGATGCTCCATGAAACCCATATGGATGTGGCCCCAGATCTGGATTTCACGGATGAGATGTGTTAGGGTAAAAAAAAATCGTGTCTGGAGCTGTTTTGTTGTATCCGGAGCACTTGGAGTTCTGGCAAACAGGACCTTGCACCAAGAAAAACTATCTTTTCGTGTCTTCAGTTAATTTGTAGACGAAAACAATTTCGACTCCACCGTTTTTAGCTCAACTTTAATTTTATAAGCTGTTTTTGTGGGTGCACGATTGAAGAGTTTTTGATTAAACCGCTATCAAGAAGACCTAAAAGCCGGCCGGGCATTGTGGACTGTCTTGTCGGCCCGTTCGGCTGGAATTATAAGCCGGCTGAAAAACACTGTTGGCTGAGTTTTTTTGAGAGAAAAATACTGTTCCGGCTGAAAAAATAAGCTAAATAAGACGGATTATAAGCCAGATGAACATGGCATTTGCCACCACTGTATTACCGTACCGGCCGCTCTCTCTCTCTTTGTCCGCGTACACTATCGTGGCCACCAATGGACCGTGAAACAGAAACAATTTTATGCAGTAGCAGTTAACTGGTGTATATAGGACGAACATATAATAATAAATAATACTCATCATAGACCGTACGTCGTATACGTCGAGAATACGTACCCCGGATCCTAACCCTTGAACGCAAGACTGTCTGATACGTATTGTATATGTTGCGTACACGTAGTGTTAGTACACTAGAGACAAAGAATGCCGGCCGGCCGGCGAGAAGCAAATTAGGGCACGTTTGGTTCATGAATCATTTAGTTTAACTCCCATCACATCAATGTTCCCTCAAATACATGGTTTACTAAATGTAAACTAATTGTATGCATGTTGGCACAGATTAGGAGTAATTTACGAGACGAATCTATTAAACCTAATTAGTCCAAAATTAAAAACTTTTTATCAAATAAGACGAAAATGCTACAGTATTAACCAAACAGGCCCTTAGAGTAGAGTCGTCGTTCTCCCATTTTATTCTCTCGGTCCAGGTCCAGGTCAACGCGGAAACACGGCCATGCCTACATGTTGTAATTTTCTTCATCAATCTTCTCTCTGAATCGTACTTGTAGGTGATGGCTCGGTCGGCCGCTCTATAAATGCTGCTCTCTCCCAGCCGTGTGCTCGCTCCGTCTCCTCATCAGGAACTATTTAGTTAGCAGCAATCCATCGATCGATCGATATCTTCAGTGTGATTTTTTGAACGAACCACGACAGGAGCGGCGATAATGGAAAGCCATGGTGGTAGTGGCGGCAGTGATCCATTGCTGGCGCCGGGATTCCGGTTCTACCCGACGGAGGAGGAGCTGCTGACCTTCTACCTCCGGCACCGGCTCGCCGGCACCAGGCCCGTCGTCGAGCACCTGATCCCCGTCGTCGACATCTACAGCTACCACCCGTCCGAGCTCCAGGCGATGGCCGGCGCGGCGAACGTGTCCGACACGGAGCAGTGGTTCTTCTTCTGCCCGCGCGCGGAGCGGGAGCTCCACGGCGGCCGGCCCGCGCGCACCACGCCGTCGGGGTACTGGAAGGCCACGGGGTCGCCGTCCTACGTCTACTCCTCCTCCTCGACCACGGCCAACCACGTCATCGGGGAGAAGCGCACCATGGTCTTCTACCAGGGCCGCGCGCCCACCGGCAACAAGACTCGCTGGAAGATGAACGAGTACAAGGCCGTCGCCGACGACGACGCCGACCATGCACCTGCAGCTGCAGGGGCGCCCATCATGGTATGTTGTCCGTCCGTCCTTCCGTTCCGTCCTCGTGCATGCGATCTAGTACTTCCACACTGTAGTTACTTGGACTATGTATATTTTGCATTTAATGATGAGGTAAGTAACTATGCCGTACAGAAAATATTAATGATGAGGTAAGTATCTGCCATGTCTGCATCTGCATGCAGCTGCGCAACGAGTTCAGCCTCTGCCGGGTCTACGTCAGCACCGGCACGCTGAGGTCCTTCGACCGCCGGCCGCTCAAGCTCAACCCGCCTGGTGGCCTCGCCGCCGCCGCTCAACAAGCCGTCCACTGCGGCTACCAACAGCAACAGCTACAACAGCCACTACCACCACCGGCGGCGGTGGCGGCGGCGAAGACGACGAGCCACCACCAGCAGATGATGCTTGCCACGGACGACGCGGCCGACAAAAACGGACGACGACATGCGGCGTCTGCGATGGCGGAGAAGTCTCACGACAGCTCGTCGTCGGGGTCGCGAGGCGGCGGCGTGGTGGACGGAGCAGAAGACGCCGCCACGGCCATCGACTGGGACTCGCTCATCCCTCCCGTGGATGATCTCGCTTTCCGCGGCGTCGATGACTTGACCCGTGTCATTTGGCCCCATAATTGACGGCAGTCGCATCTCCTGCCGTGTGCAGTGTGCTTATTACAATGAATTAGTGGCTGTGTTTAGTTGTCCTGAAAAGGCTGAAAAGTGTACTGTAGCATGTTTTGGTTTTATTTGGTAAATAGTGTCCAATCACATACTACTTTGGTTCGAAAGATTCGTCTCGTGACTGTGCACCTAACTGTGAAATTAGTTATTTTTTTATCTATATTTAATGCTCCGTACAAGTGTCTAAATATTCGATGTGATGGCAAATTTTGAAAAAAATTTTGGAACTAAACACAGCCGGTATTCATGAGAATGTAAGACGATTAGTGCTTAGACCAGTGGCGTAATTGACAAGGTACTAGAGCACGTACGTGATAAACTGCAAGGAAA
Organism: Saccharum spontaneum; assembly: GCA_022457205.1. Lineage (NCBI taxonomy): Eukaryota > Viridiplantae > Streptophyta > Magnoliopsida > Poales > Poaceae > Saccharum > Saccharum spontaneum. Next base: position 8,556,317 of record CM039598.1, read on the forward strand.
TGAGGTAGAAGTTCACTAGCGCCTTGTTTAGGCCTTGTTTAGATTCCAAAATTCACCCCCAAATTTCACTATGCAAAAAGAAGATTCCCCATCATATCAAAATGTCGGCATATATATGGAGTACTAAATGTAGATGAAATCAAAAACTAATTACACAGTTTTGTTGTACTTTGCGAGACGAACATTTTGAGCCTAATTAATCAAAATTTGGACAATTATTACCACTAAAAAACAAAAAGTGCTACAGTGTCGGGGGTGGCACTGTGCCGAGTCGGCCACCCCCGACTCTGGAATCTAAACGAGGCGTTAGATCCCAAATTTGGGAGGCAAACTTTGCATAGTAAATGTCCCGTCACACTGTAGCAATTTTGTTTTTATTTGGTAATAATTGTCCAAATATTGATTAATTAGGTTTAAAATATTCGTCTCGCAAAGTACAACAAAACTGTGCAATTAGTTTTTGATTTCATCTACATTTAGTACTCCATATATGTGCCGACATTTTGATGTGATGGGGAATCTTCTTTTTGCATAGTGGAATTTGGAGTGGAATTTGGGGATCTAAACAAGGGCTAGGTAGCTAGCAGGTCTGTGCTGGTGCTATTACTATACATGGATAAGGCCTCGTTTAGATGGCTTTCAAATTCCAAATTTTTACATTCTCTCTTCGTTACATCGAATCTTTGAATATATGCATGGAGCATTAAATATAGATAAAAAATAACTAATTACACAGTTTAGTTGTAAATCACGAGACGAATCTTTTGAGCCAAATTAGTCTATGATGGGACACTAATTGCCAAATACAAACGAAAGTGCTACAGTAGCCAAATTCCAAAAAAAATCATCTAAACACCCAGTCTAGTAGACAAGAAAGCACAGTAGTTAATTAGCGTGTTTTCGGCATGAGTTAAAATCAGCAGGAGCTACAATTATAGGATACCTAATTATTAGAAAGTTTGTACTTACATGTTACAACTAATCAAGATTACTTTCCTGTGCGCTCTTTTTTTTCATATTGAACGCAGTGCCCATATTGTAATCTCTATTCGGATGTAAAAACTTATTAGTTAGTACTCTATATATTTTTCGATCTGTATACATATAGTTTTTTCCCCTTGTTTAATAAAAATCTAGGTAATTATCTTGCCGTCCTTTTGAAAAAAAGTATCTTTGATAAGCGTTAATTAGTTTAATTTATAGAGGCACGTATTGCAACATATGTCTCGTGGTATCATAAGTCTAGATTTTGACTTCCAAATTTTCATTGAATTAGTTGCTATAACTTTTACATCCGCATGTTAATATCTTGTCCTTATTACCTTTTATTCAAACCCCTTCCTTTTTATTTTATTAAAAAAGACTCATGACATAGACTGCATTTCCAGTTACTAAATACTATTAAGCTTGCCTCATGTCGCTTAAGATCAGAAATTGTGCTTGATGTAAGATCTAGGAGGGACAACAGTGCTAGCCTGAAGGGAAGATAATATTTAAGCCTAGCAATCCATGTTTATTTTGAAGAAGTTTTGAAAACCAAGGGAAATATATAAGCCCATAGACACTTTTGGTATTCACTTTCTTCACAGCTCAGCTCAAGATGTGAGTTTACTCTACAAAGAACTATATGTGTAGTAGTATTTTTTATTAAAAAGTGGTTTATGCATATTATTTCAACTAAAATACGATTTGTATGGATATTAATGTAATTTTAAATGGATTGTTGGTACAAGAGTACTTAATGGAACATTATTCACTATTATTAGAAAACATAAATCTCTACATATTTGTTGATCATGCATGTATGTATGTATACTTGACCTACATTGTGGAGCAACATGTATATTTACTTTAATTTATTTTTTGTATATTTATAGTAATAGAACTAGTAATTTAGAAACCTATATCGACATAGTTAATGGTTATTTGTACTTTTCATAATATCAATATTTATAATTGAAATGTAGATTTAAAGGTTACAATAGTTTATTTTTAATAATGGTGTAAGCGGACCTAAATTTAATGGTTTATGTTGATAATTTATCCTAATGGCAGGGTATGGTAATTTAGATGCAATATTTTAGAGGTAATTTATATGTGAATTTAGAATGTTAAAAGTGGGTTTAAGAAATAAAATTTACTCAAATGGTATTATTATCAACAGTGATTAGAGTCCACAAAGTTGATAGCTAGACCTTTCTAATATTTATCAGAATTTCAAGAAATTAACTTTCTTTCTAACGCGACTTGTGAGAATTAACATAAATTTTCCAATTAGCAATAGTAATAGAATTAAAAATGAATAAAATTGATCAACCGATTCTCAAATAAAAATAAAATTTCATAGGTTTTCTTTGCGATGAAGAATTCATAAGTTATTAGGACCAGCAACTTTGGGGACTACGCAGTTTTGGGCTCTTATTACTTTGTTATGGGCCGTTCAAGCTAACTCCTGAGGGCTGGTGGCTCGGCTACGCCTTATAGAAACAAATTGGAGCCCACGTACATTTCATTACTGCCTCTTTACTAAGGCCCACTCAACCCCTGAATTGATCTACCTGAGCAAGCTGTGACAATTCTTGTTTAGAGGCGCAATAAAGAGGGCATTTTAAGTTTTTACCACTCTCAGATCAGATACCCTCATTTAGTCCTTTCAAATTACTATATTGTTTTACCATCCGTCGCTTCAAAAGTTTGCTCACCCAATTACTACCTCCATCGAAAATTATGTAGATCAAACTTTCTTAAACTTAACTTTGTAAAAAAATATTAGCAACATTTATATCTCTAAATATGTTTATTATAAAATATATTTAATTATTTATCTAATAGTACTAATTATACACCATAAATTAATATTCTCTATATATTTTTGGTTAAAGTAAAAAGCTTTGATTCCTCAGGAAGTAGGAAATGACACTCTTTATGCGTCGAATGTGAAGGAGACACAACTGGTTAATGATTAGTGAAGAGGTTGATTAATCACACTTCACATGTGAAGGTACAATGGTTCCCCCACCCTCTCTCTCTCACTCAACCTCCTCAGATCCGCGCCCCCTCCCCCCATGGCATGCGGTGGTCATGGCGGAGGCTGCTTCGACGGCGGCCTTCCCCAAGGTCGGGCTTAGATGTGCATAAACCTGCAGTCGAAAGGCTTGTATTCCATTGTCTTCCCATGGTAATAAGGAACCTGTGTTCCATTATGCATTGGATCTGGCATTTTTTTTAGGGATATTGGATCTGGCATTTTTACCCAATGCAAACAGGGTAGCAATTGCAGGCTGTCATTTTCTTTAAATTAATCATTGATCATGTTTTGCTTTTGGATGCAGTGTAATTTTTCGATGGTATTCCACTGGAATTGCAGGAAGGCCTAGGTTCAGTACTGGCTGCATCTTGGAGGTATGATATTAGAAGCGAGTCTCTTGCTTTGCCTTTAATTCATTCTTCAGAATTGAATACTCATGCAAATCTATATTTGTTGAAACAGAGATTGAGTGCTACTGCTAAATATTTTAGTCACCACAAGAAATTATTTCACTGTAACACTTATAAGAAATATGCAGAGATTATGGAAATTCAGAAGAACAAAGTAACTGTTAATGCCAAATTTCCTGTGTTTGGCCCCTGTATATTTCTTAATATGTTATTATAACACTCAGTAGCATGTGCTTGTGCTCATCTAGCAGCAGCATGCATGCATGGCCAGGATTAGTTCTATATTTGCTTATGATGTTGTTTATCTAGCCTACTACTAGTATGCAATAAATTATCTAATCCCAAACCTGCCGTTTTTTCTCTGGTTTTCTAGGCAACAAATCTTGGTCAATCTTTTTTCTTCAAAGCACATGGAATCGACTAGGCAATCAGAGCAAGTGTTGAAGAAAAATCGCAAGGGTAATAGTGTGCAAATATTTGCATCTATCATTTATGCAATATTTTGGATGAGGGGTTGCTGCTACAATATGTTGATTTGAACTTACAACTTATTTTACTGATGATGGGCCTAAGTAGCTACGTTTGATAAACTAGTTGACATTTATTAATAGATCATTTGACTTGCATTGCCTATTGATGCAGTAGACTAGGAATTGTGTATAACTTTAGATGAATTAGTTTGATAAACTAGTTGACATTTATTAATAGATCATTTATGATTACTTTCTTGCACATGTGATGGCCAGCTTGTGCTTGTGCTCAGCTAAAGCAGCAGCATGCATATGCATGGCTAGGAGTAGTTCCATCTCTTCTCAAAACATACTTTCAGTGATACACAGCAGCATGCCATTTCAGAATACTATCTTGTCAAGGCACTTTTTTGTTTACGTCACCACACAAACTAAGCTAGTTTCTGAATCTGTGTATTCTTAAACAGCCCCACTGATGGCAATAGGGTGGACAAAGGCTTCAAGAACTCCCACTACAATCAGTGCTGCTTGTGGCCGTCTCGGCCCTGAGGGCTATGTAATCGTTTACTCTATGTTCTCTATCTGTTCATCTCTACTGATGATTAAGATGATTAATCTGTTTCTGATTTCGATCTGTACAGGAGACGCAGTGGCTTCTCATGGAACCAGGTTCGTGACTAGTGTTATCTGTGCAAAACAGTGTTTACATGATTGCTTGGTAGCTGCAGCTATAGTAGTACTTTGATGTCATACTACTCTTATCGGTTGGCTCCTGAACTACAAGAAACAAAAGTAGTTGCTCCTTTTGTAGGATTTACAGATGCTGCTCACACTAGCACTAGTACGTGTTGTTAACTATCAATCAAATAGGATGGAAAAAAAGTCATTTGTGCAACTGTTTTTTCTTATTCCTGTTACCAATCTTAAGATAGCAAAAGATCTTAACAAGTGAAGGTAAGGTAGTATCTGATCAATTTAAACAAGGAAAGAAAGGAATGAAAAATGAATGACTTGCAAAAATATCTGTACCAACATATCTTTATCTTAGAAGAAATGAAAGGAGTTTGAAGTAAAATAATGGGCCAATGTCTGTTTTCCATAGTCCAAAATAAGCAGACCACACTGACAATGTCTCTTGGTGGATTTTAGAAGTAGTTGTCTCTTGCTACATTCAATTCCTCTGAATTTCTTTCCATTTTCCATTATTCCAAATACATTCTGTAGTAGCTAACTGGGAACTGCAAGTACACATACCCTCCCTCATGTTGTTTGTTCTTATTTGTCTCTAATTTACATCCGACGAGTGCAAGAGGTTTGTACAAATTTTCTAGCTGTGTCCTGCAAGTACTGATCTGATAATATCTTATTTTTGCAGAGTGCATAATCTATAACTCTACCCCTTGTAGGTCATTGGGTCACCCCCCATACTTTTCAGTGATGTCGACTCGGACTTTTCTTTTGTTCAAGCAAGGACTTTTCTGTTGTGCTGTCCAAATGTTCCTATGTTGACATCGTTTTTGGCACGTGTCAAGATGATCAGGAAGGGCTAATCAACAGAGGAAAGATTACCGTGTAGATTGATTGTCAAGGAAAATAAGTTTGTTTTTGAGTGGTGGCAGCGTATGGATTTAATTTGAAGTGTTGCCGATGAGGTTAAGGATATTATTGCCGATGCCGATGAAAGAGGGTTTGGAGACTGCTACCGATGAGACAGGGAATGTACCGATGAAGGAGGGTATGAAGACTGCTGCCGATGAAATAGGGAATGTACCGATGGAAGGAACTCGAAGGCTGCTGCCGTTGGAACAGGGACTGTGCCGTTGAAAAGGAGGTTGATGAGAATACCATCGTGATTGAGGCGGACTATGGAAGTAAGATAGGAGTTAATTTCCTTGTTTACGTCTAGTAGAGTCTGAGTTGTATCAAAGTCATATTTTTCCTTAGATTTGAATTTAATGTCCTAGTCGTATTTGGTTACGTTTCTATAGATCAGGATATAAATATAGAGTGAAGGGCAATGTAATAGGGGATCAATCAATACATCAAAAAACAGCTTTTACTCTTATTTACATCTACTTTCGGCGACTTCGTCAATTTGCATATTTTTCCTTTTTACGAGTTCTCATCGATTCGGCGAGTTGCATTGCTCTAAGTGCAATCTTCGACGATCCTCGAGTTCCGCGTGAGTACCTCTTGGCCGTGACATCCGGGCGTATCGCTGTTGTCAGGACCAAAGTGCTCGTATCTTTGTCCTTGTCGATTAACAGGTCAAATCGACTGGCACGCTTTGGATATCGACTTCGGGTATTAGCCCTTTGTGTTTGCAGATTTACTTTTGCATCAACACATCTTTTGGCACGCCTGGTGGGACAGATCTAGTCAAGATGCCTAATCATGAGATCGATGCTGGGAATATCATCGCAGTAACAGAAGAAGATCTTAAGGATGATCAGAAGCAGGCTATGGAGAGGGCTATTGAAGAATACAGACAGCTTTGCTTGAAGTCATTCAGTTTGAACAAAAGTGGACAAGTCATCCAGAAGCAGGACTTGTCGTTGCCTCGGCAGGTTACCTTTGATCCTAATCCGGGTAAACTTCAAGAGATGGTTAATTCTGCGGTGAATCATGCTTTAATTAATCACTTCAATGTGCTGTCCAATACTGTTCATAATGTTGTGATTCGAACTTTCAAAGAAGGGCAAGCGTCACCCTGTTACGTTGGGCCTGCTTATCATCAACCAGAAGCAGCATCTGCTGTTGCTCCATCGGCTCCCCCAGCCGTTGCGGGTATAGAAATTTCTTCTCCTCCAGTATCAGCAGGTTTATCTAACGTACAGTCTACTCCGGTGCGTCCGGATTCAGCATTATCAGGACGAGTTCAGCTTGGTACAGATCTATCAGCATCAGCTTTATCAGGTCCTGTACCACAGAATAATCAAACTCCTGCTAATTGGTGGGGATATGGTATGCCTTCGGAGCCATCTGCTTTCAATCACGGATTATCTCAAGTGTTTGATGCAGCAGGAAAAACTCCTATGCTATCGGCTGGTTTGCCGATAGCTCAAGCGCCTCAATATACTACAACTACTGTACAACCGAATCTAGGAGGTTTTCAGGCGTCACTGGGTCAAACATCTAGTTCAAGTCCATCGACAAATTTATTACCGATGCAGCAGAAGGCTCCTATTGCCAGTCAACCTGGAGCCCAGGTTATGCCTCAAGTTGGATGTAATTATTCAGCAATGTCAACAAGCTACCAGCCATCGGCAAACTTTGTGCCGATGAATACTAATAATTGGTCAGGGCAGTTTCCCACTCAACATACAGTTTAGCCAAATCAGCAAGCCACAGGAATTCATCAAGGTCATATGCATGCTGGTTTTCAGAATCAAGCATCGGCAGCTCAGCCGATGAACCCTTTTCAGCAGGTTAATGGACCATAGATAGTAGCAAATGTGCCAATTGCTGGAGATCGTGGGCCACAAAGGTATGCAGAAGGGTATCAACAGATACCTTCAGCAGAGATTCAACCATATCGTCAGCAAGATGTCGATGCTTTTTGGGCCGATAAGATAGCAGAAATTATGAGGGATCAGTTTGGGATCAAGCCCAAAGTTAATACCTATTCTTATCGGACTCCGTATCCTCTGGCATATGATTTAATTCCTCTCCCAAATCGTTACAAGGTGCCAGATTTCACTAAATTTTCTGGGCAAGACGATACATCAACCATGGAGCATGTTAATCGTTTTATTATTCAATGTGGAGAGGCAGCTTGTAGAGATGAATTGAGAGTTCGTCTGTTCTTATCATCTCTATCTGGATCAGCATTTACATGGTTTATTTCACTACCGCCAAATTCTATTATCACCTGGGCTGATCTGGAAAAACAATTTCATAAGTATTTCTTTGCTGGAGTTCATGAAAAGAAGCTTACCGATTTGGTAAAGATGAAACAGCGCAATGATGAATCGGTAGAAGGCTTTGTGCAAAGGCTACGAGATGTAAAGAACAAATGTTATAGCCTAGTATTGGATGATCGGCAGCTTGCCGATTTAGCCTTTCAGGGATTGTTACCACATCTTAAGGACAGGTATGCTTCTCAGGAGTTCGAAAGCCTAAGTCATTTGGTGCAAAGAACTTCTGATCAAGACACTAGGATTTTTGAACCTAAAAGAAATTGGAACAAGAAAGTTTCATTTGTTGAAGAGGCGGAAGATTCTGATTCAGATAATGAACCAGTTATCGGTTTGGCGGAGTGGGTTAAGAATAAGAAGCCGATATCTTGTCCCTTTGGTCACAAAGAGCCAGAAAAGTTTACTTTTGATGTCACCAAAGCCGATAAGATATTTGATCTTTTGCTTCAGGAGGGCCAGATTAAATTGTCACCTAATCATGTGATCCCATCGGCAGAAGAGTTGAAGCATATGTTGTATTGCAAGTGGCATAATGCAACTTCACACAGTACCAATGAGTGCAAAGTATTTAGACAACAATTGCAGTTAGCTATTGAGTCTGGCAGAATAAAATTTGGCAATTCCAAGATTCAAAAGCCGATGAAAATTGATCAACATCCTTTTCCAGCAAATATGTTGGATGCTGAAGGGAAAATTAAGGTGTTGACATCGGAAGCTGCTAAAAAGAATGCTTCAGTAGATCCCCAACATCGGATAACTACCGATGATGCAAAAGGCAAGGGACTATTGACGGAGAGTGGCGATTCTGGGAGGCCTCCTCGATCTGGCATCGTGATCACTCATCGAAGACAACAAGAAGGCTGGCGTCAGCGAAGGGACCGGTATCGGCGACAACAAGAGGAAAGGCGTCAAAAAGAGTGGAATCGTCATAAGGATCATTGGAATTGTCCGTTTTTTATTCATTGTTGGGAGGAAGGTATTAAGTTACCTACTGTTGAAGATTGTCCAGAGTGCAATGGTTATTATGGAGTTAATCATCCTGTAAGAAGGTTTCAATCTGGTAATCAAGGTTTGCTCATTAATGAGCCGATCAGAGAGAGCATCAGTACATGATCGGCTGGGGGGCAGGCTCAGTGTACATGAAAGGCTTGGTAAACGCGTTGCATATTTTCCGAGAAACCAAGAGGAACTTGAAGAGATGGCAAATGCAAGAGTTCCTGATGAAGAAATATTTTACAGGGATCCTAATATACGTCGTGTGGAGACAACTAGGACTTATCAGCCAGTTTGGAAAACTAAGCTTCCTCAATGGTGTCCAGAAGGTTTGACAAAGACACAGAAGAGAAAAATGCAGCGAGAGCGTCAAAAAGATTTATATCAAGAAGAAAGTCCCTCCAATGAGAGATCTGGTAACCAGCAGTGGCAGATAAGGCACAAAAATAAAGGTCCATCGGCGGATGTCAATATGGTGTTTATGTTGCCGATGGAATTTTTGGCTCTGTCTGATAGTGAAGAAGAGGTTGTTTCCTCTGACCAAGTAGCTCAATTAACGCTAGATCCAATGATGGCTATTTTTGAGAAGCCTGCCGATGATGAGAGACAACACCTCAAGGCTTTGTTTGTAAAAGGCAGAGTTGATGGGCAGCCTGTATCTAAGATACTTATTGATGGAGGAGCTGCAATTAATATTATGCCTTATGTGATGTATCGAAAGCTTGGTAAGGGAGATCAAGACTTAACTAAGACCGATATGATGCTAAAGGATTTTGAAGGCAATGTATCACCAGCTAAAGGGGCAGTATGTGTTGAGTTGACCATCGGTAGTAAAACCTTACCGACAACTTTCTTTGTTATTAATGGCAAGAGTGCATATAATCTGCTCTTGGGAAGGGATTGGATTCATGCTAATTGCTGCGTTCCTTCTACAATGCATCAATGTCTGGTACAATGGATTGGAGATAAGATTGAAGTTGTTTCTGGTGACTCTTCTTATATCATCGCATCGGCAGAATCAGACACTTATGAGTGAACCAAGTGCATATCGGGAGAAGCCTGGGAAAAAGAGTTCCTCAAGATTGCCGATTATGAAATTCTACCGATCCAAACAGTCGGTTCTGAAGAAGAGTTTTAATGGATAGATTTGCCGATGATGGAAAATTAGGTCAAGGATTTACATCGGCAGATGATTTAATAGAAGTAGATATTGGTGAAGGCGATAGGCCAAGGCCCACTTTTATTAGTTCTAAGTTAAATTCCAAGTGTAAACAACAACTAGTTGATTTGTTAAAGGAATATAAAGATTGTTTTGCTTGGGATTATACTAAAATGTCTGGATTAGACCGATCTATAGTTGAACATCGGTTGCCTATTAAATCTGGATTTCGGCCACATCAGCAGCCGGCTCGCCGATGCAATCCTAATATACTTCCTGATATTAAGGCCGAAATAACCAAATTAATTGAGGCAAAGTTTATTCGGCAGTGTCGATATGCAGAGTGGATTTCTAATGTGGTTCCTGTATATAAGAAAAATGGGAAACTTCGTGTTTGTATTGATTTCAGGAATCTCAATAAGGCTACACCAATGGATGGTTACCCAATACCGATTGCTGATTTGTTGATTGATGCTGCAGCAGGGCATCAGATTATTAGTTTCATGGATGGTAATGCGGGTTATAATCAAATATTTATGGCTGAAGAAGATATTTCCAAGACTGCTTTTAGGTGTCCAGGTCATGTGGGATTATTTGAGTGGATAGTTATGACATTTGGTTTGAAAAATGCCGGTGCTACTTATCAAAGAGCTATGAACTTTATTTTCCATGAATACATCGGCACGTTGGTAGAAATCTACATTGATGACATAGTGATTAAGTCTGGAGACATCACAAAGCATCTAACCGATCTACGGAAGATACTGGAGTGCACAAGAAAACATGGATTAAAGATGAATCCCAATAAATGTGCATTTGGTGTATCGGCAGGATAATTCTTGGGTTTTATGGTGCATCAGCGGGGCATTGAAATTAGTAGAAAATCTATTGAGGCAATCAACAAGGTTGTTGCTCCTGCCGATAAAACTGAATTACAGTCCTTGATCGGTAAGATTAATTTCATCAGAAGGTTTATATCTAATCTGTCAGGTAAGATCAAGGCTTTCAGTCCATTATTGAAATTGAAAGCCGATCAAGAATTTAAATGGGGGGATGAACAACAATTAACTTTAGATCAGATTAAGAGTTATTTAACAAATCCTCCAGTGTTAGTTCCACCCCAGCATGGAAAACCTTTCAGATTGTATTTATCAACTGAAGATACTGTTATCGGTTCAGCTCTTATTCAAGAATTTGAAGGGAAGAAGCGTGTTATCTATTATTTGAGCAGGCGGTTAATAGATGCTGAAACCAGGTATTCGGCCATTGAGAAATTATGCTTATGCTTATACTTCTCTTGTATTAAGTTGAGGCATTATTTACTATCGGCTGAATGTACTGTCATATGCAAAGATGATGTGGTCAAATATATGCTATCTATGCCGATATTAAATGGTAGGATTGGTAAATGGATTTTAGCGTTATCAGAGTTTGACCTGCGTTATGAATCGGCCAAGGCAGTTAAAGGACAGGTTATGGCCGATTTTGTCACTCAACATTGCAACACGGTGGATTCTCTGGGAGTTGCTCCGTGGACACTTTTCTTTGATGGGTCTACTTGTGGTGAAGGAGCAGGCATCGGCATCGTGTTAATTTCCCCTCAGGGGAAGAAGTATGAGTTCTCATTGCCGATCGTTGCTACATCGACAAACAATCAAGCTGAGTATCAAGCCCTGATAAAAGGGTTAGAATTGCTTAAAGAAGTACAGGCTGATGTTGTTGAAGTCTTTAGTGATTCTATGCTAGTTATAAATCAGTTGATTGGGGTTTATGAATACCAAAGTGAAATTTTAATTTCATATCATGAAAAGTGTTTGGAATTGTTAAAAGGGTTTAGGAGTTTTCATCTGGAGCATATTTCTCGGATGCATAATGAAGAGGCTAACCGATTGGCTCAGCATGCTTCAGGATATCAACCTGTTCAAGAAGCATTGATATCAGTGGCTGATACCGATGACTGGAGAAAGAGAATCATTGATTATTTAAAGAATCCATCTAAAAAGGTTGAAAGACGTATAAGGTTCCAAGCGATCAAGTATGTACTCCTCGATGATGAATTGTATTACCGTACCATAGATGGAGTTTTACTCAGGTGTGTTAGCATAGAGGAATCAAAAAGCCTGATGAGTGAAATTCATGAAGGAGCATGTGGGGCTCATCAGTCAGCTTTCAAGATGAAATGGATGATCGGAAGAAATGGATATTATTGGCCGACTATTCTTGAGGATTGTTTTAAATATTTTAAAGGATGTCAGAAATGTCAAAAATTTAGTAATATTCAAAGGGCACCCGCATCGGCTATGAACCCCATAATTAAGCCTTGGCCGTTTCGGGGTTGGGCTATTGATCTCATCGATCAGATTTATCCACCATCGAGTAAAGGGCATAAGTTTATTCTGGTTGCTACCGATTATTTCACAAAGTGGGTTGAAGCAATTCCTTTAAAAAAGGTGACATCGGCTAACATGGTTGATTTTGTGAAGGAGCATATTGTTTACCGATTTGGCATCCCTCAAACCATCACTACCGATCAAGGCACTATGTTTACATCGGGTGAATTTGATGAGTTTGCTATAAGTATGGGAATTAAAGTTTTGAATTCTTCACCGTATTATGCCCAAGCTAATGGCCAGGCTGAAGCATCTAATAAAGGAATTATCAAACTTATTAAGCGCAAGATTAAAGAGTATCCTAAAAAGTGGCATACAATATTAAATGAAGCTTTGTGGTCATATCGGATGGCATGTCATGGTGCAACCAAGGTATCACCTTATCAATTGGTGTATGGACACGATGCGGTATTACCTTGGGAGATTAAGATTGGTTAGGCGAATGCGCTTTCAGGATCAACTGACAGCCGATGATTATGATATTCTTATGAAAGATGAATTGGAAGATGTAGCAGGTCATCGATTAAAAGCTTTAGTTAGCATCGAGGAGAATAAGAAAAGGGTAGCTAGATGGTATGACAAGAAAGTGAAGGTAAAGGAATTTGTCGATGGTGAATTGGTCTGGAAATTGATTTTATCGATTGGGACTAAAAGTTCTAAGTTTGGCAAATGGTCACCTAATTGGGAAGGTCCATATCGGATAAATCAATCTGTTCCTGGTAATGCGTATATTCTTGAAACTCTCGAATGAGTTGTATTTCCCAGAGCATTAAATGGAAAATATTTAAAGAAATATTACCCTAGTATCTGGATAGATGCATAAGAGTATAGTTGCCGATAACAATCCTATCGGCTGGAGTTAAAACAAAGTATCAATTGTTGCCGATGCGCTAATTTAACAAAGTCTGGATAGCTGATATCGCACGCAGGCGAATTTCATCGGCTTCTTTCAATTCCTCAGCGTCTTCATCGGCACTTCCCTCTACAGGCTTGAGTTTCTTTTTGAGGACCAAGGCCTTGCGAGCTTGAGCATCTCGTTCCTGTTGAAGGGCCTTGATGGCGTCGGGAAGCTGGTCTTCTTCTTGTTTAGCTTGAGTCAGAGCTGTCTCAACCTTTTCCAATTCAGCTAGCAGGGCTGCCTTCTTTGCCGATAGATCCAAGATTTTCTGCCTAAGATCGGCACTGGAGGCTTGCAAGTTGTTGATATTCTTGTGCTTCTCATCGGCAGTTTGCTTCAGCTGTAGCATTTCTTCTTTAAGTTGAGCCTGAGCTGCTCTGTCAGCAATACGATGAACGGCCCTTTGATATTGAAGTTGTCTGCTCTCTAGATGGACTGCTGGAATGATGGTTTCTTTAATATTGGTAGGGACTTGGCCGCGGATCGTTTTGAAGATAGTCCTCGCAGGGTCCGAGTCGATCACCAATTGGGCAGTGTCTTGCTGCAGCAGATTTAGGAGGGCTTCTAGCTTGCCATAGGTGTCTGACGATATTGTTCCCAATGCCAGGGAAGAACTCGCCTCTTCTCCGTCATCATCGGAGACATCGATAGCAAAAGAGAATAAGCTATCGGGAGAATCTTGTTCCTGTGAAATAAAGAGAATTAGAAATCATATCTGTGATGTCTGGGGATATTATAAACCAAACAATTAATTGATTTACCTGCTTCAGGGCGATTTCTTGAGCTTGGCTTGAGGGAGCGGCTTGTAGAGGATCATACGAAGGATCGGCAGAGGATGCCGATGGTATGTCTTCTATGATCACATCGGTAGTCGGCCCTTGGGGTATAATTGCCGATGATGTATCTTGTGCAGAAGGAGCAGCTTGTTCAGTTACATCGGTGGGTTGACTGACAGGTGTTGGAGCAGACGCAGGGGCTGGTGTAGATTTCTGTCGTTTTTGTTGAGTATCAGCATCGGTCAAAGCTTTACGCTTTGTTTGGGCTTCAACAACAATTGGCTGGGGGGCATCGACATCTATTGGTTGGGGAGCCTGCATGCTTGGCATGCTTGCCGATGTACCCGTTTGTTGCTGCAAAAACAGGTATAAAATTGGATATTTAACAGAGAAAAATGTAAAAATAAGAGAATACCTCTGAAGGAGGGGTAGAGGTTGTGGTGCTTGGTAAAGTTGCTGATGACGATCCAGCTGCAGCTTGCACACCCTGATAGTTGTGTGTTAATGTAAAGTGTATCGGCAGAAAACAGAGTAAGCAAGGTTATTACCTTAAAAGCCTTGATTAGGCTTGAAGCAGCAGCCTTTGGAGAAGCCCTGGATGTTCCCAGTCTTGGTCTGGAAGTGATGGTTTTGGCGCGAGTCCTCTGGAAGGTCAAGGCCTCTAAGGTGGGGGCGTTGTAGCCGATTACTGAGACTGGAGAGGCTGGATGGAGGTTGAAGGGTTTTCCACTTTTGCTTATTGGTGGAACTAGATCATCGGCCTGTTTTAAGGAAGGTTAGCTATCGATATGCATATAAAAGGAAGGAAAGAGACAGAAGTTAAAAGGAACTTACTGCATTGTCAGGAATGGCATAATCGGGATCGATCATATGTCGATATGTGTGAACAGATGTTGAAAACAGCTGTTCTTTCCACTCTTGCCACCATTGCTTATATGACTCTGTTATGAAAGATGCTGGTGACCAGGCGGAGAGATCGACGTTTGAGATATCGGCATCGGGAGCAAGTCTTACTATCCTGCTCCATTCAGTTCCAGCTGTAATGATTTCTCTGGGCTTAATCACATCGGCATAGCATAGCTTGATTGGCAGTTGCCCAAAGGCCAGCTGGCGAGATACTACCGATGGATTGTAGAATTCATAAGTAATATGAGAAGCTTTCCCGCTACCAAATGTGTTGACTAGGATTGCTCTGGGGGTGATAATGGCCATCATAAGATCATTGTCTTGGTTCAGATCACTATCGGCAAAATTGAAGAGGAGAGGGAACTTGTTATCCTCATCTATGTAAGGTACCCAAGCCCTGAGGTCACGAGGGAGGCCATGATAGAAAGTCTGAAAAAATCTGCCGATTTGGTCCTCATTGGCTTCTGTTCCGGAAAGGACAATTATTGCTTCGCTGAAGTTGAGAGGGGGGCGTGTTGCCGATTCATCGTCTCCAAGGACGTAGTCTTCGGGAATCTCTCGTGGGAATTCTTGAGCAAAGAGGTCCCACTGTAAATGCTTGTGCATGTGAGCGTTTAACCACATATTGATGAACCACCATGGGCCTCCCAGATTGTCGATGGGTTCGCCAAGTATAAGCTTCTGGGATACTTGGTGGAGAAGATGGTAGGTTGAGCTCAGGAGATATCGGCCAAGTGGGAATCAGACACCGTTGGCTAAGAGTTCTGCTGCTGGGAGGAAAGCGTTGGTTGGTCCTACCGATCGGCCACAGAAAATAAACTTCTCCAGCCACATGTTCAGGAATGTGGCGTGTTCCCTTTGATTGACGGTACCAGTCTTTTGGTACTCTTGGATGTATCCCGTCCAGCCGCCGATGTTGCGTGTATTTACTCTATATTCAGCTTTTCTGCTAAAAATATGGCCTTCATCGACAGTTGAGATGTCCAAGCCTGTGAGCATATATACATCGGCAAGAGTAGGGGCACATGGGCCATGACCAAACATGAAGGTGTTGGTGGTGTCTGACCAAAATTGAGCGGCAGCTATCATCATGGATTCATTCTTTTGTATATCGGCAATGGACAGCCTGATACACTGATCTATCTTCCGTTCTGCCCAGAACACTTGCATTGATCTGTTGACCCTCAAGAACCAGTTTTTCCACCCTTTGGTGGGTTTGGGCCAAGAACGGAACGTGTCTTTCCACAGATTCAAAGAGAAATTTTGAGATTTGAAGGGAATACGATTTGCCTCTGCATTAATCAGGTCAGTTGGATCTAGGTCGCCCATTGGACCTAGGCAATGGAGGGGAGGTTGATGGGTTGGAATCACCAGTGTGTTGCATAGTTCCTGAGTTTGGAGGACCAAGAAAATGGAAGAGAAAGAAAAATGTCGACTGTAAGAACTCGCAGGGAACCAAAAGGATTAAAGTAAAAGTAATAAGAGGAAGAACGAACCGCAGGAACGTCGAAGTTAACGGCCATTGCTTCGAACGGATGAGGGCACGAGCTGGGAACTTGAAGATGACGATGGCTCTGCTGAGTCGAGGATGCGCGGTTGTTGGTTAGGGTTGCCGCTGAAGTGAGAATGCCAAAGGATGGAGTTTGAAGGTAGAAGATGAGCAGCCCGGAGAAATCTATTTATAGGCCATTTGGGGTAGGGGTATTCTTGACTTATCTCTATGCCGTATGCGGATGGATCGAGGTGGTTCAGTTGGATATGGTAACTGTTCGCACGACAATCAAGGGATGGTACAGAAGATTTGACGGCAAGTAATCATGACTTGAAGGATATCTCGATACAGGATTTTTCGGTTCTAAAAAAATGATGCATTGTGGTAAGATCTTGCTGATGGATTGTTATTTTGGTATCTCAACCGTAATTAAGGTAAAGAAGGTTGGAAAATGTGCGATATTTATTGAGATGCATGGATTAGATCTAGATTTGATTAAATCTAGTAACAAATCTTGTTATGCTTGGAGAATGGGCAATAGCAAGCATCAGTTGGAGTAAATTTCGGAGCATCAGTATCTTATACTCTGAAATTGGGGGGCATGTGTTGACATCGTTTTTGGCACGTGTCAAGATGATCAGGAAGGGCTAATCAACAGAGGAAAGATTACCGTGTAGATTGATTGCCAAGGAGAATAAGTTTGTTTTTGAGTGGTGGCAGCGTATAGATTTAATTTGAAGTGTTGCCGATGAGGTTAAGGATATTATTGCCGATGCCGATGAAAGAGGGTTTGGAGACTGCTGCCGATGAGACAGGGAATGTACCGATGAAGGAGGGTATGAAGACTGCTGCCGATGAAGTAGGGAATGTACCGATGGAAGGAACTCGAAGGCTGCTGCCGATGGAACAGGGACTGTGCCGTTGAAAAGGAGATTGATGAGAATACCATCGTGATTGAGGCGGACTATGGAAGTAAGATAGGAGTTAATTTCCTTGTTTACGTCTAGTAGAGTCTGAGTTGTATCAAAGTCATGTTTTTCCTTAGATTTGGATTTAATGTCCTAGTCGTATTTGGTTACGTTTCTATAGATCAGAATATAAATATAGAGTGAAGGGCAATGTAATAGGGGATCAATCAATACATCAAAAAACAGCTTTTACTCTTATTTACATCTACTTTCGGCGACTTCGTCAATTTGCATATTTTTCCTTTTTACAAGTTCTCATCGATTCGGCGAGTTGCATTGCTCTAAGTGCAATCTTCGACGATCCTCGAGTTCCGCGTGAGTACCTCTTGGCCGTGACATCCGGGCGTATCGCTGTTGTCAGGACCAAAGTGCTCGTATCTTCGTCCTTGTCGATTAACAGGTCAAATCGACTGGCACGCTTTGGATATCGACTTCGGGTATTAGCCCTTTGTGTTTGCAGATTTACTTTTGTATCAACATCCTGTGAACTCTATATTTAGGAGCTAGACTTGTTGTGTAGTAAAGATTTGGGGCGTGATTGGTAGCCTGAATGCGCCCCCAGCCTGGCTCCTCTGAATCACTTCTCTTGCGTTTGGTTCGCTGCATGCTCCACTGGGCCTGTCTGAGCTGATGCAAAAGCTCCCTCCCGGCCAGGCTCGCCAGAACACAGCGGGACTTCGTTTCCCCTCAGCCTGGCTGGTTGCGTGTGTCGGGCGCATGCAAGTTGCACGTGTGAGAGAGCAGTTGTACGTGTGAAGTGCCCAAACAAACGCAATCAAACGTAGTTGCATGATCTCAGCCTGGGGGAGGGGAGACAGGCTGTGTAGATACGAGCCAGGCCGAGCTCGTCATGGAACCAATCATGCCCTTGCATAATTGCTGTCATATTGCTATATTCCTAGTTAACTAGTCTGTACTGTTTGGTCTATTTGGACTGGGGACATGTGAATTTATGATGAATAAACTCTTTCATGGATCATTTGTATATCGTGTAATGTGCCTTGTGTAGATGCATGAACATCTAGAATTGACTGATTAAATGTATAATATAATTCATTCAAATGAAATGATGTTTCTGATGGCTCTAATTTTTCCTGTCGGCCCCTACGATAGGATAGGACAAAGACATTCCTGTCGGTTTATGTTTTAATTTCTGACGGTTTGGCTAATAGGTTTTGGGTTTGACTGGCAAAGGTAGGGCCGTCAAGAATTGCCATCAAGAAAAGATTTTTGTCGGTCGGCTGTCAGGAAATATCAATTATTCCTGTCGAGTTGTTCCTGACGGCTGGCCGTCGGGAGTATAATTCATGTCGGTGTTTCGGCCTTTCCTGACGGTTTCTGGCCGTCATGAAAAACTCTAGGTCTGGTAGTGTTGGGGTGTGATTTATCCGGTATTAGACAATTTAGAGCGAAGCATACCAGATTTTGTAGTTTAAGTAGAAAAATCCAACGGCGTTGACAGTCGAAGGACATCAAATAGACTTTCCCCATCCGCTTGTAGAATAGAAAAATCGAACCGGCCCATGTAACAGGTCGAAAGGGATCGGTGTTCCGTGTTCCATTTGTCCAACGGGCCAGCAACCCACGGATGCTCATGACTTCAGGAATCAGACAGACGGCGCGTCCGGACGCAGCTCCCGCGCCACCTCCGTACGCTCGTGCAGTTCGCTCGCCCACACTCAAGTGTACACGAGGACCACCCGAGCCCGCTCCATCTGGGCGCAGCATCCATGCCTCTTCCGTCATGCACGCCCACGGGAAGCCCGCTCCCATTCACGCGCCTACATGCACATGGGAACCAATCTAAGTCACCTACCCCACCTGCGTATGCGTGCCACAAAGGCGTCCGCCAGCCTTAGGCACCCACACGGGGACCCACGGTGTTGCCCCAGTAGCTGTAGCAGATGGATGCGGCAGATCGTTGTCCGCCAGCCACTAGCTCCACTGCAACATGTGCTCCTTCAGATCTACTTTTGAAACATCTAGATGAAACACTTGAAACATACGTCTGAAAACAAATGAAACACTTGAAACATACGCTTGAAAATGCATATATAGCCATAGCAATATATGCAACGTCTAGATTTACCTTTGCGACGTCCAGATGAAACACTTGCAACGTACGGTTGAAACACCTGAAACACTTGAAAACATATGCTTGAAACATGCATGTTATGCAACATCTAGATATACTTCTGCAACATCTAAATGAAACACTTAAAACATGCGTCTGAAACAATTGGAACACTTGAAACATACGCTTGCAACATGTATATATAGCTTTTGCAATATTTGAAACACCCAAATGAAACACTTGAAATATACGTATGAAATACCTGAAAACACTTGATATCGTCGAGAACTGCGGTAGCTAGCAAGCTCGGGTCAGGGGATGTCGAGAACAACGACCCAGCGTACACCTCCGCCGCAGGCCTCTGTACCGTGTCCGCGCCACGGTGTAGGACGACGGCGACATGGCAGGGAAGATCGGTGATGAGGACAGAGAGCAGATGATGGAGGCCGCCCTTGCGGAGGCGCTGGAGTGGATGGAGGAGCGGGACGGCGTCACAAGACGAACAGTGGAGGAGGACTATGAGGAGAAGCTTAGGGAGATGGAGGAGGTATGTGGCCAATCATCAAGCAGGTGGGGCAGCAAGGATGGGAGCGTGGCGCAGGATGGGCGTGCAGCGTGGTGCGGGATTAGCACGAGTGCGCGGCGCAGGATTGGTTTCTGATGAACAGAGAATGGATAAGAGAGCGAATGGATAGAAATATAGAATCTAGATGGAAGGTGAGTGGTGGATTGCTTTTAGTGGGATGTGGGCTTGTCCTATGCGTCCGGACGTCAGGTAGGGGGCATTACCAAAAAAAAAAACATAACCAAAGTTAAACTAGAATGGTCAAATTAATGTACTGTCGGTTTCCAGGCGTTCTGATTCTGTAAGCGACCAAGCAAACTGAGCTGCTACCTCCGTCCAAAAAAAAACATAATTCTAGCTTTAGTGTCGAACTAGTTTGTATACACTTGATCGAAGTATAAATATATTGACGAAAGCTAGTACAGTACTTGCTACGTACTAAAAAAGCTGCAGGATTCCTGGTTCTGATCAGGTAGCTAGTTTCTTTCCGGAGTAAAGAAAACTGTTGCACTAACTAACACACACAGGTCAACAGCAAGTCATTTGCCAAACTCGCTCGCTTCCTGCCTGCCTGACTCCACAAGGAGAAGGAACACGGCTTCGTCCTTGTTCTTGAATTCTTTCCACGTGTGGCTGGCGTCCGTGCGTCGTCAGTCTAACTCCGTCCAGCAGTACGTACGTGCTGTAACGAACGAACGAACGAACGTCTTGACATCGTCCAGTGGACTCGATCTGGACTGTCCAAGGAAGCTTTGAAGCCAGCAGCCAGCGTTGAGTTCGTTCACAAGCCAGAAAGGTTGTTCGGACAAGCAAACGAACGGAAGCTTGACCTGACGACTGCCACCCTTGCTTGTTGCTAACCATATGCATCAGTCTCTGCTACTGATTCTGGTGGTCTATATGATCGCGAGACACCGAGGCCGTGTGTGTGTACACACACTGGCATGGATCGTAGGTTCGTATGGTCTATCTCGTACGTACGTGTAAGACCAGGAAGAATAAAGTATACTTCCGTTCCCTTCGTTTTCGTTTACTGTTCGCAAACTTTTACTGTAGCTGTCTTTTCTCTCTTTTCCGTATTTTATAGTACGAAACAATGTTAAAGCAAGGGGCTAGTTGCTATATTTCATTTCAGGTGCCTGAAATTTTAGACAATTAACTAGTATAACCGAAAAGACAACTACCTAGTGCAATTTTTTTGTATAGTCAAACAATGATAAAATTACATGTAAGCTGAAAAAAAATATCAAGCAACTGAAAGACGATAGGAGAATTGAATAAAATATGTTTGACAACAAATCATACTATATATGATTTTTTTGAAAGATCGAAAACCTCTTTGTTAAGATTACTTCATAGTGAGTTTGGTAGATTTCTTGTGGTGGAACTCATCTGCGAACACAAGATTCATATGTGCCCTTGTAGTTTGTTTTGTGACAGAGTGATTGTCAACGTGAACTACGACCTGGGTTGAGTTTGTGAGCTAACCATGACGTGAGTTGGGTTGTGTGACATGTCTCTTGGCTTGTGGTGTGCAGATGTGGAGCTCAGAGGCGGTGGTCGACGGCGAGGTGAAGGTCAAGTAGGGACGTGTCGTGCCGATGGACCGGAAGTGGTGAAGGACGGACGTGAGGATTAGACCGAGGGACCAGGAGGCCAGGTGACCAGCTATTGTGGCTGACACTTGGGGACATCGACAAGCGCAAGTATACATGGAGCGTCTGTGTGTTGATTAAGAAAAAAAACGCGTGCTTGGGTAAAAGTTTGGTGTCGAGTTAATTAAGGAGAACAAATCAAAGAAAGTCCCTTTCGTGGTTGCGCGTACAAATCATCAAAGCTCGGCGGCCTAACGGACGTATGTACATTGGTCACAGAGCTGGTTGGTCTCGCTATGGCGATCGAGACTGCTGTAACGACGCGAGATAGCAAGCAGAGCAGTCAAAGCAGCAATAGATTGGCGGCCAAATCAGCCATTGGATGGGGATGGGAGTGTGACGCAGGGCAGGTCTTTTCTTGCATATTATTCAAACCGTGTGTGTGCATTTCAGGATAACTAACTCACTCCTTCGTAGTTGGAACTTGGAACTGGTAAGAGAAAGAGATGGAGTTTGTCTTCTGACTGATTGACTCGTGGACGATCCATCATGGCTGACGACGACGATGCCTGTCGGTACAGTCCGTGTGCACCGTTGAGAGTCCAGTCACAACGGTTTGTGTATGTATGCATGCTTAGCTTGCATTCTTTGACTGATCACAGTTACACTTATGTCTCAGCCAGGCAGGAGGTATCTGAATTGAATTCCGAACTGAAGACTGTCGATCGAAGCCTCTCTGAATTTTTCCAGCTGCACGGTTCAGGTTCAGGTTCTTGATATTATATTCCTAGTCGCCTCTGGACTACTCCAACTCTAATTAACTAACCTGAACTCAAGGCAGACGACCGGGAATGAAACGCATGGCGCCTAGCAACCGGGCGACCGATAGATGGACCTGCACCTGCATACGTACGTGTGCTGGTCCGGTCGCCTGAGGAATTGAAAGTAAAGTCTAAAAACGTGTTCTCCGTCCGTCGACGTCGAGGAGCGCGCTAGCGGCGGAGACGATCAGTCAGACGACCCGTCAGTCAGGCGCAGGCGGCCACTTCAGTAGTTCAGTCCCTGTCGTCGTCGTTGTCCGGCTGTCTCGGCGACGGAGATGCATATGGAGCGACGATGGGCCATGCATGCAGTGGTGGAGTGGAGTGGATCGGATCGGACATCGGAGGTGGCCACGCGGAGGGCGACTGCAGTGGAGACGACACAGCCATCGCGTTCGCGTCAGGAATTGAATTGAGCAGGCTATGCTGGCTGGCAGAGAGCGAGAGGTACCTGACTGATTGACTGAGGGTTTATTTATAATACACATAATACATACTGTAACTACTGATGGTTGGCTTCACTCTTCAGACCGGAGCAAAGCAAAGCGACGAACGAACCGACCGCGATGACTGTGAGGATCGGAGGAAGACGATGGAGCGAGGACGAGGAGGAGCTAGCGCGTTGCGTCCGTTGGACTTGACCTGGTCGTGCGACTGTCAGCCAGTCCAGTGAGTCCTCCACTGCCCCCGTCGCCCCTCCTTTCCTGAGTCCTTACCCGACACGAACACGACAGGTTCAGCGAGTCCTTACTAGAATTGCCAATTTGGCGGCTCACATCCGAAAGCTTCACCACATTTTCCGTTGCATTGCATGCTGTCATGCATCGTGGTCCAATCATGCAGCGCCCAGCATCATCAGATGCGGCCCTTGCCCATGTGCAGACTGCAGAGACAGAGAAGCTCCTATCAGTATCCAATCCAATCAGAATCTGTCATTCCGCTGAAATTTCCCGACATTTGCGCGCGAATGATGAATGCGCTGCCGCTGCGTCGTCGTCGCGTCGTTACGCAAGTAAAAGTAGCATCTGATGCATGCTGCAATGCTGTTGGTGGTCCGACTCCGATTATTCATTCATTCGCGCCACTGTGTGCTCGCCCTTTTCCCAGCATCGATCACGCACACTCGTCGCTGTCGCCTCGGCTCTCTTCTCTTCCCCGTCGTCTGTCCGGCCGGTCCGGGGCCCCCCGGCCAAGCTAGCTTCATGCATACTCCTACAGCTGGAGCCTGGATCGAGCTAGCAGGTAGCAGCATGCAGCACGAATAGTGAGAATTAAAGAGACTAGGGCTTTGTTTAAATCAAAGAAGTTAGAAAAATTTAGAACGGTAGCATTTCATTTGTATTTGATAATTAGTGTCTAATCATAGACTAACTAGGCTTAAAAGATTCATTTCGTGATTTACAACTAAACTGTGTAATTAGTTATTTTTTTATCTACATTTAATGTTGCATGCATACGTCCAAAGATTGATATAGTGGAGAGAGAGTGAAAAAATTCCAACTTTTTGGGTGATCTAAACAAGGCCTAGCTTGGCATTCGGATCGAGCTCAGAGCCCTCAGAGTTCGGACACAGCAGTGGGCATCGTCGTCAGTGCGTGTGTCACACCATAAGAGCATCTCCAGCAATAGCCCTCAAAATAAGACCTCTACTTTTCATTTGAGGGTTGCCTCTACTTTTGAGAGCCTTATTTTCTGGATTGAACTTCAGCAGAAGCCTCTAAAACAGGGTCCCTACTTCTCAATTGCTTCTATTTTCTCATGCACTATGTGCATATGTATTTGAGAACATCACACTATATAATAATTTATTTAAAATATAACAATAAAAGCACCATATGTAAAATTATAAATGAAAAATACAAATATTCAAATTTAAATTAAAACACAAATTTGGTCCGAATTTAATGATAGTCGATCACAACATAGTCCATAGCATTTTTGCAAATCAAATAACATAGTCATCAACGTAAAGTCAAACAAAACAATTAACTTTATGTCTGAACTAGCGCTAACTGTGATTTGAGGGCCTTGCCTAGAGCCCTCAGGCTGAGGGCCAAAGGGGTGATTTGAGAGGCCTCTCAAATTTGAGGGCTTTAGTAGGGACCCTGCTGAGTGAGTTTTTTTTACCTCTGGCCCTCAAAAGTAGGATGAGGGTTTAAATAGGGGCTCTGCTGGAGATGCTCTAAGGCATACTAAGCTGCAACCAGATATGGTAGCGTTTGCGCATATGCGAGCGAGCATGTCGAGCTGTTCGGCTGATGGTTTCTATAGTTGATAAGCCGATTGATGTTGTTTTGTTACGAGAGAAAAACAGTGTAACATGGCTGATAATAAGTTCGAGCGAACGGGGCAGCGCCGTGTGTGGTTATTCCAGTCGATGACCAAGCAACTTCACTTCACGCGTATAGTCTCATGCATTCTCACAGCAGCAGGAATCTCATCGCTGGGTTCCGTTTTTCACGTGTGTACTACTCTATATATATGGTTGAGGCTCTGTTATTGTCAGTTCATTGAACTGAGTTCAATCAGAGTCGATCGTCTGCTTTGCAAATCGCAGGCGAATCCGCTAATATACAAGTCGCTCACGGTGTCTCCAACTCTCCATCTTGGAATGATATATAGGTTCCATCACATTTCATTATCTTATAAGAAAGTTGCTAATAATTGACACTCACCACAGTGATATCTTCTGCGTTGAAGATCATCACGGTGTCTCCGTGGAATGATATATACGTTCCAAGACATCTATATCTCCTATAAAGATAAACCCCACTATAAAGATAAACCTCACTAGTCTAATTCTCTAGCACCTCCTTAAGTCACATCATCATCCATTTCTCCTGCTGCCGCATGCAATTAAGTGTCCACTCACAAATAGTTTCAGTAGTGGATGCAGTTACCTACACATGATCTGCACGTATACTACTAGCATTATTCTCTTACCTGACTTCCTCTCTTTCTCTTCGAAAACTGGCTACTAATAATCAAGCTATATATAGATGACTCGATAGACTACAGTAAGTCATATTTATATTCCTTCTTCATACCCGCGACAACGTGCAGGAAATCCTCCTAGTTTCATTATCTTGGAATGTTATTAGCCGGTTTTACTAAATGCATAGTAAGCCGTAACAAGCTAGGTATATTATGAAAAATATATATATCATGGTGAATATAATGACATTTCTTTGGTAATATAAATAATTTCTTTTACAAATTTAGCCAACTTAACTTAACATAGTGTGATTTATGGTTATGTAAGTTATATCTTTTTTCCGATCAATTCCGGGGACAGAGTCCCACTTACTTTATTGAACGAAGGGCCCAAGGTACACGCAAATTACAGAGATACACCCGGCATACTGGGGGAGAGGAGACGAGGTAAAAAAAAATAGGGTGGGAGAGAGAACGGGAGGGAATTTACAAGTTGTTACAACAATTCAAAACAAAGTTCCTTCAGAATAGAATGGCCCTTGCTCCCTTTGTAACGACAAACCCACTAGTCGATGTCTTTGGCGATCACGTGCAGCACACCCACCACAGTGATATCTTTTGCGTTGAAGATCATCGCATTCCTCGCTTTCAGATGTGCCAGAGGATGTTGAGCACCATGTCCAATCGCACTTGGGCTGGATGGTGTGATTCACAACCAATCAACCACGATAGTCTTTGCTGCCCTTCCAAGATGGCCTGTCCCAGACCCTTCTCGCTCTTGGGCAGATGGTGAAGATGTGGTCACCGGTCTCGAGGACACCAACGCAGACTGGGCAGAAGGATTCTTCCAACGGACGGATGTTTTTCCAGTATAAATTCGCTCGCGAGTTCACCCTATCAAAGTGCATGAGCCACCCAAAGAATTTCACCTTCCCAGTAAGCCGACTTTCCAACATAAGCTTAGGCCCCGGAAGCTCTCGTCGATGCACAAAGCCTGGTACGCGCCTCGGCTGGAGAAGAGGGCCAAGGATGAGAATTTGAGTCGTCTAAGGTCTAGGGACCTACTACAGAAACGATTTATAGCAATGGCACCTTTTTTTGTTGGGACGACTCCATCACCAGCCGCCCCTACAGTGGGCGTGCTCAGGTCCCACGGGACCAGCTGCCCCTACAAATCAAACAGCAGGGGACAAAATGGGTTCATTTATAGGGGCAGTTCACTCGACAGCCACCCCTAATGTTTGATTTGTAGGGGCAGTTCAATCACCAACCGCCCCTACAAATGCTCCACGTATATATGCTGCAGCCTCCTTCTTTCTCCTCGGGTCACTCTTCCGACCCGAGAAAAAAAAGGTTGGGAGGCCTTGGGCATCTCTCAAAAATTGTTCTACTAAGGGAGAGGTTTTGGTCTCAAATCCTTTGGTGGAGATGTTGTAGAAGATAAAAAATGTTATTCCAAATATTTTTTTTGAAGTTTTAATGGTTGGTTAGTGATTAATTAGAGTCAACCATCCCTACAAATGGAAATTATAGGGGTGGCTGGTGTTACAAGCCGCCCCTACAAATCTAATTTGTAGAGGTGGCTGGCATTATTGGCCGCTTCTACAAAACAACTTGTAAGGGCGGCCTCTCCAAATCAGATTTGTAGGGTGGCTTGGGAACCACCCCTACAAAACTGGCATTTGTAGCAATGGTTTCGTAGGGGCGGCTACCAACCTTCTTAAGCCGTCCCTACAAATCTAAACTGTAGTGGTGTTAGTGAGGTGAATTGTGACAAGAGAGAAGGTGAGGGTGGAGAGCTCCCAGGCTATTGTTGGTGCAACAGACGGGGTTGAGCAAGTTCTCAAGGCCGGCGGAGAGTGGCTTGGACACTAGCAAGGGGTCTACGGTAGTAGGAGAAAAGACCTTGGAAGCATAAAGCCAAGTTGTGCGCGCAGAACCAAGTGTCAAGCCAAAAGGCGGTGGTGGAGCCGTCGCCGACATCCACAGTTGAAATGGATAGTAACCAATCTTTTTTCATGACAGGGTTAGTACATTAGGACAACATCAACTTAAAACTATGAGATAGTTTCTATACTTATCAAGTCATGTAGACACTACGTATAGTTTCTTCAAATTAAATATTTGTCCAATTACATGTTTTGGTTCTCAAGGAGATATATTTTTTTGCTTAATCCCAATACTATTGCACTATTTTGCTTTAGTTGGCACCCTAATTAATGAATATATAAAAATCATTCTAATTTCTGTGTTGAGAATGCTCTTATAATAGCACACATGTATGTAATGTACCATGTAACTTTATCTAGGATAACTTTCTATGGTACCCCTATATCTATATCTAGGTATCTAGTAGGACCACCAGTACCTCCGCAGGAGTAAGGGGCTGTTTAGTTCCAATAAATTTTGCAAAATTTTTCAGATTTTCCGTCACATCAAATCTTTGGACACATGCATGAAGCATTAAATATAGATAAAAATAAAATTAATTACACAGTTTAGACGAAATGGACGAGACGAATCTTTTAAGCCTAATTAGACCATGATTGGACAATATTTGCCAAATAACAACGAAAACGCTACAGTAGCATTTTGCCAAAAATTTTGGCATCTAAACGGTGCCTAAATAAAATGCTTGCCCGTCCTGGACTCATCGTCCTGGTGTCCAGTATCGAGCACAGTAATTTTTAACGAGGTCAAACCAAGGTAGCGTTCTACTATCTCTTTGGTGAGGTTCATTCCTATATTAATTAGTCCCTGGCATATTGTTTAGTTCCTTGACCCTCTTATAAATTCAAATTATGCATCATTTTGTAACTTCTCTTGCAGATTTATAGTTGACCTTTTTTGTTTGAAATGTCATCAATTGCTTATGTACTCCCTCCGTTCCTTTAAAAGAGTCGCTATGGGATGCGTGCTGGTCAAACTTTCTCAACTTTGACTAGATTTGTAGAAAATACGTGCAACATTTGTATCACCAAATAAGTTTATTATGAAAGTATATTCAAAGATCTATCTAATGATACTAATTATTTATCATAAACATTAATATTTTGTTAAATATATTTGGTCAAACTTGAACATTGTTGACTTTTTGGGAAGCGAGAATGACTCTTTTTTAGGGACGGATGAAGTATATTAAAGCAACTACGGTCTCAAATGGCCACTGATGCATGCCCTCGCTTAACTTCCTAATCTATTGAAATATAATTTTATTCCCCATGGTTAAAGTGTGAATTCTCAATTTCCTCATATAAAAGTATGGCAAGTATTGCATCATGTGTTTCTATTTAGTAGACATTATCATTTCTGATTCTCGAATCCCTTATATTACAGGACGAAGGGAATACATATTTGTAACTGAATGAAATATTTAAAATTGTCTTTGTTTCTAAAAATATTTTTAAAAATAGGAATATATGTGTGCTTTGTACCTTGCAATTTTCATGCTTAATTTATTTGAAGACTTGAAATATTTTATGTTTAATTGGTTGTTCCTATCCAATAATGTAACCTAAGGTAACATGGTTTTAGCTATAAAAATGATCAAAGGAACAATTTCATTTAACTGGATTGCTGGACATGTGCCAAAATATGCATCCTACCACGTGTCAACTAATGACGTTGGAGCTGTCCAATGCACCACCCTCTGATCTTATCTGCCCGGCCTGGGTCGTGGTCGTTCCCACATGAACTCCAGTACCAAGATGCGTATGAGTGGGACATGAGTTCGTTGGTTTTCTCGACCTGCATGAGAAAGTCTTCTTAATGCAATATCCGTGAGTTGTCTTACCACTGCAGGTCAAGGTTTTTTCTTCTTCTCTGTCCTAGCCTACGCGAAGCCTAGGGCAATTTCCTTCTTCGTCCGATCTTGCACAGCAATGCGCATGCCAGGAAGTGACTCAGCCTTGCGCATTCCTAGCTAATAACCTGCTCCTATGTGAGCTCTAGTGCTTGCTGCTAAGCACCCCTCTCCTTCCCCTCTCTCTCTCTCTCTTCTCATCGGTCTCTCTCATTGACAGAAGGTCTATGCATATAGCAACAGATAAGCAGCAAAAGCTCTCTCTCTCTCCCTCTCTTTGTTTATATATATCGTTATGCCCTTAATCATGCATGCTCAACGTACAGGACCACCAGGATATATGGACCGTGATGGCCGGCAACATCTATCGTTGTCAACTCGACCTTGCTCTTGTCGATGGATACCATAACACGACTTCCTGTAGAATTCTCGTTACCACCACACCACAGGCCATGGCCATGTGTCGTGCTAAGCAAAAGCAATGCAAACCGGTGTGTGTGAGAAATTGATTCACGGGCATATGGCATGCATGGGCTCTTTATTGTATTGATTATTGAGGTTGACTTGGAAGCAAACTCATCGTGGAGTCAACTACTAAATTTTTTTAAATCTCATCAGCTGCTGGAGTACTATTACCAGATATATGAATATAGCTTTTATAATGACGAAATTTCTTTGGCAACATAAATATTTTTTTTATAAATTAACTAGCAAACATACCTGTGCGTTGCAATGGAAGGAAATCAAAACTTGTATCTCTAGTTACTAATATGTATATTTTGCATTTAATCCATCGGCAATGAAGCAATAATTACATTAGGACATTGACCATCTATAAAAGTGCAATTTAGAATAATGCCAGCCAAATTAGCAAATTTCTTATGTCGTGCAAAATCAGTAGAAATATATAAACATACTTAATTATCCATGAATGAGCAGAGAAGTTAGTGCAAAAGAGGAATCCCTGCACGCTGCCCGCCTCGCTCGCTAGGGCTCTGCCCTAGCGGCCACATCCGCTTCGCTGTCGCTACCGTCGGCGACAGCTACCTCACCGGCATCCGCCACCTCCTCCCCACCCCCCTGCACCTTCTCCCTGCGCCTCCCCCACCCCCAACAGGTTGTCGCGGCTGCCTCGCCACCCGGCCGCCACCACCTCCCGCGGCGTCACATCTACTGAAGGCGCAACCCCCGCTGCCGCTTCCCGGTTGGATTGGACAATAAACTACTCAAGATTTTTGTTCATGATTTAATTAATTAGACCATTATCTGATCTAGGTTATAATAAGAATAATTTTTATTCTTAATCAAATTACATCAATAATTTAGTAGTAGGAATATTTGATTATTAACAATTAGGGAAGGATGAAGGATCCAAAGACCCATAATATTGTGTTTATTATATTTTTATGTTTATAAGAAAAATCATGAGAGAATCGGAAAAAAATGACATGCAAAATAATAAAGGAAAGGGCATGAACGGACTTGATAGTCCAGAAAAGAAAAAAAGGAAAAACAAAAACAAAAAACAAAAAGAGGAAATCAGGAAAAGAAGTGGAACGAATACAAAAATGAAAAACGGATTGGATACATTAACTGATTGTAGATAGTCTAAAAAACGGAAAAGGCCGAACAGATGACGGAATAAGAAAAGGAAAAAAAAACTAAATTTACTATGTATAGTAATTGTATTGGATATGGACTTTTTTCTAGGAGTATGGACTCTTTGGTTAAACATAGACTATACATAACCCAATACGTTTTGTAATTGGACTCCGTATCGCACTAAATAAGAGCTATTCCAACTCGTATTAGCACGGTTGTATATATATAAGTCCAGACGGATGAAACTCTCCATTGTCTGATAGTTAGAGGGAGACGGACAAAAAAATAGATAGACGAAAAAAAATGGCCAGAAATTATCTCTTTATTATTAGGTATAGATATAGATATAGGTATAGATTTACTTCAGCATTGTTTGATACTACGTAAGTTATTTCTCTTTTGCATGACGTTAGTACATTATAATAGCACGCACGTATATATAATAATGTACTAACTTTATCTATATTCTGGAGAGTGGGAACACTAGTACTAGCTACCTCTGTCAATACAATTCCATGTGTATTTTCGGTTAAAGTATCTCAAGTTTAATCAAATATATAGATAAATATATTAATGCTTTTGACGCCAAATAAATACATTAAAAATATATCTCATTACAAATCTAACTTATTTGATGTTATGACTATTTATATTTTTTATATATAATTAGTTAAGCTTAAGATACTTTAATTTGATACTGTGTTAGAATTGTATTTTTCAGAGGGAGTACCTGACTGAAGTAAATAAATTGCTTGTCCTAGTGTCCAGTACCTCTCTCTATCCCAAAAAGAACGCTACTCTCAATGTATTCTCGATTAAAGTGTCCAATGTTTGATCAAATATATAGATAAAAATATTAATGTTTTGCCATAAACAAATAAATATATTATGGAAATGATCTCATGACAAATCTAATAATATTTATTTGATGTTATAACTATTTATATTGTTTTATATATAAACTGGTCAAAACTTGACCTACTATGAGGGTGTTTGGCACAGAGCCTCTCCAGATGAGCCAGAGCCGTTTTAGAGAGGAGTCAGGCTCCTCCGCTTTTTAATAAAAAACGGCTTCTCCGAAAAAACGTTTGGCAGGGCTCCTCCGCAGGAGCCAGAGCCGGAGCCAGGGAGGAGCCCTACCAAACAGGCCAATATGACAATGTACGAGAATTGCATTTTTGTTCTAGGACTTGACGTACTAATGCATTACTTTGCAGTTGATTGATCCACTCGGTTCATATATGTTATCAAGGACTAGCAAATATGCCCGTACGTTGCAATGGGAGAATAAAAAACTATCAAACATTCATGGTGAACGACGATTGAAACGGTACATACTCCCTCCGTTCCAATTTACATGTCATTTTGACTTCTAAATATCTAACTTTTACTCTGTATATCTAGGCATATCACGTATCTACGTGTATAGCAAAAGCTATGTACCTAGAGAATCCAAGACGGCCTATAATTTGGGACAGAGGGTGATATTATTTATGTTTCACCATTTAAAATTTAAAAACTATAATTTATTTTGTGATGACCATGATATCCAAAATATAAGTTAATATGAGGCAACAATATGACAATGTATTATTAAGCCTGAATTAAAATACATTTGATACATTTTTTATTCTATTGCAAACCACATAAATATTTAGACGTAAGTATACTATAACTTTATTTTGCATTCTATCCATGTGTTGCTATAGTTCAAGAAAAACAAAGTATAGCACTATTTGTGCTCACGTTCAGTTTAGCAATTTTCAGCCTGCTGCTATAGCTGACTCTTAGCCTCAAGATAGCGTTGTCGGCTTGTCGCTAGCCCATTTATTACAATGCTATAGTTAAATACTGTTTTTTTTACGTTAGAGACCATAAAAATCTAAAATTTTAATTTCTGATTAAAGTCAACAAGGAGTTAATTACTGACATGTTTATGATTGATCTATCCACTTACTCTAGTTTTCACATGCTAATCCTCATCGGTGATTGCAGAGATACATTTATTTAGACCAGATTAGACAATAAACTATTTAAATTTTCTATTCACATTTTGATTTATTGAATCACCTGCTAATCTAGGTTTGTATAAGAATATGTTTATGATTGGTCTATCCACTTATGATTATGATGAGAAACTCACTCTAGTTTTCACATGCTATCCCTCGTCGGTGATTGCAGAGATACATTTATTTAGACCAGATTAATAAACTATTTAAATTTTGTATTCACATTTTGATTAGTTGAATCACATGCTAATCCAGGTTTAAATAAGAATATGTTTCTAATAAAAATTAGGTTAACAACTTAGCAGTAAAAATTTTCTTGGAGAAAAATCAACGGTTCACATCTTTTAGAAAAGAAAGTCAATGGAAAAAGTCACCTAAGAGGATAACAGATGAAAAATAAAGAAATTTGAAATAAAGAAATTGGATGGAAGACCAACAAAAAAAAATCAAACAGAAACTGAAGTGCACCCAAAAGAAACGGAGGAAAGAAAATTAATATCGATTAGACCCAAACTTGAATGGGACATGGACCTGGAAAAGAGGATCAGGGACATAATAACCGGATTAGAGCGGATTAGAGTTGGTTGCAAAAAGTTATTTTGTGGCAGAAGTTTTACGATAAATAAAGAAAGGTATTGTTCAATAGCGGGCTCATGTAGCGTGGTGGTTGACAATTTGTTTTCCATGCGTCGTATTCGCAAGACGAGACCGCGTCTGGTTTGCCTTGACTCCTAGTCAACCCCGGCGGGTCCACACGTCTGGGTTTATTTATTGGCCTTTCCATAGTTTGGTATGCATGCAGAACCAAATAAGCAAAAGGTCCCTACCTTTTTTCGATCACCATCAGTCCATCACAAACTCGTCCTTCTTATAAGGCCGTGTTTAGATTGCCAAAAAGACTCAAAAAATTTTACGCAGTACCCGGCACATCGAATCTTTAGACACATGCATGGAGCATTAAATATATGTAAAAAATAACTAATTACATAGTTTGTCTGTAAATGTTGAGACGAATCTTTTGAGCCTAGTTAGTCCATGGTTAGACAAATTTTACCAAATAACAACGAAAGTGCTATAGGAATTTTTTCTGAAAAATTTTGAGATCTAAACAAGGCCTAAGTATACATCTCAAATAAAATCATCATAGTGTCTTGTTATTGATATTGACACACCGTTGTTGTCTGCTACTGAAATCACAATACACATAAATCCTAAAACAAATTAAAAAAAATACGAGCACCATTCACTTTAAATCGTGAAGTTAAAATAGATAGACCATATTCCACCATAAGTATCTGACCAATAATTAAGCTACACGTATTTCGTCAAATGGCCGCTACTTAATAATCATCGCTGAGCATGGACAGATTTAACACGTATTTCCACCCTAAGGACATGTTTGGTTCGTCCTGTTAAACTTTAATAGGTATTGATCATAGGGTGGGTGTTCGGATACTAATAATGACTAATTAGGCTTAATAGATTCGTCTCGTAAATTAATCTCAATCTGTGCAATTAGTTTCGTAATTAGTCTATGTTTAACACTCTATGCACGTGTCCAAACATTCGATATGATAGGTGTTAAAAAACAAGGGGAACCAAGCACCCCCTTAGTTTTGGCATAATGAAAGCCACAAGTGTGAATGACTTTAGACCCATCCCCCTCCTGAATTATGTCCGTAAAATCATTACAAAGTTGATGGCTAATCGGCTGCAAGCAGAGATAATTCCACTAATTCACTCAAATTAGCTTCATTAAATCAAGATCAATTTAGGATTGCCTCGGTTGGGTTTATGAATACATCTATCAATGTTAGCATTCTGAGGAAAATTGTTATCCTAAAACTGGATTTCACAAAAGTTTTTGACACATTGGAACATAATGTGATCCTCCAAATAAATGATGAGGCAATTTGGCTTCGATGACAAATGGTGTGATTGGAGAGAAGGAGTTCTAGCCTCTGGATTCTCTTCCATTCTCCTCAATGGTGTTCTTTTAATAAACAATTTCATTGCAAAAGAGGAGTCAAACAAGGCAAACCTCTTTTCCCTCTTTTGTTTGTGTTAGGTACTGACTTGCTTCGATGCATCATCAATGAAGGGCATAGGGATAGATTGTTTGAGCTTCTCATTCCTTCTTATGAGATGGCTCAATTCTATATAATTTGATATGACGATGACACCATCTTAATCATGAAAGCATCTCAATGGGAGCTCTTCACCTTGAAGGGGTTCTTGGGGTGCGTTTGGGAGCGCTCTTTGGAGCAGATTCTCGAAGAGAATCACTCCCCAGCTGTCAAACGGTTTTTTCAGAGTGAAATGATTCTCTGTTGATTCTGCGAAATGATTCTCTGAAATGAACTAAGAGGCTAAGAGATGAAAAAAGTAGCTTCTCCTGATTCTGTAAAGTGATTCTCCATAACAATTTTAAGAGGTTATGCTAAAGAATAAAAAAGAATCAATTTCAGCCTCAGAATCACTTCATCAGAGAATCAAGGAGCACAGCTGGAGAATCAGGGAGCACAACTCTGCCAAACGGACCCTTGAAATCCTTCTCTCAATCAATTGGGCTAAGGGTTAATTATAAGAAATCTTGTCTGGTCCCTCTAAATCTTTCCTCTGAGAGAGCCCAATAGCTAGCTAGAGTTTTTGGATGCAAACCTGAGTCTCTCCTAATCACCTATCTAGGACTGCCAATGGGTACTACCAAACCTAGAGTTGATCATTTTGGCTTCATCATGAACAAAACAGAAAGAGTCTTCCAACTGCATCAAATCTTCTAACACACTAGAGTAGAGTCACGCGGTCGCACCACCGGAGGCGAGTTGCACACGGGCAGGGAAGAGTAGCATCATGCATGGGTGGGGAAGAGGTAAGCGGGAGAATACACGCAAGGAACGGACAAAAACCTTCATTCTGGGGCTTTGCCTAGAGCCCTCAGTAATGAGGGTCAGAGAGAGGATTAGTAGGGCCCTGTTGGAACTGTGTTTTTAGCTTGGGCACCCATATTTAGCTATGAGGCTTCGATTAGGGACCCTGCTGGAGTTTCTCTAACAAGTCATGTGTATCCAAACAGATCCTTAAATTGGTGAAAGTTGTTTGTACCTATTATAAAGTTGATAGAGATAAAAGACATGGCACGAGCGCGCGTCGACCCAAGCCGGTTGCTGTGTTGGGCGTGGCTCGATAGGATTTTTCCATGTTGATGTCTAGTCTCCCTGTGTAACGCCCCGACCCAAAAAAACAGCTAAGATCCACTCTACATGTTGAATGGATCACATCTATGTATTAACTCGCTTGCGCTTTCGTCCTAGTTTCGCGCAAAAGGTTTGGACCGGAGTTAACACACTCTTCAGACCTGGTTTTTAAGTTGGTTCAGCTCCTCCTCAAGTTCCGATGCGGGACTAATGTCCTGTAGCTACAGTGCTTTTCGTTGCTATGGTGGCCGGCAACCCGAGGTACAGCAACTCAGCCATTCGACCCAGCCGATCAGGCTGGCCCAACTTGACGCATTTTAGCGGGGTCTCACACCCTGGCCCATTCTAGCTCCCGCTCACATGCTCCCTCCATCCCTTTTTAACTATCATTCTCACTTATCGAGAAGTTAAACATAATTAATTTTGACAAAATATATACAAAAACAATAAAAAAATAATAATGTTTATGATATATAATTAGTATCATTATGTAAATCGTTGAATCTATTTTGATAATAAACTTATTTAAAAATACAAATATTGCTAATAATTTCTATAAATCTAGTCAAACTTAATAAAGATTGACGAGCATAAATACCATAATAACATTAAAAAAGGACATATGGATAGTTGAAAAGGCTGACCCTGGAACCTTACTATGCATGAACTAAACTGCCTCTTATTCAGACTTCAGAGTGCCAAAGAAGAACATCTGAGATCGAGTCACAGACTCACAGATACAGGTTATTCTGAACTCAGACAGCTAAGCTATATCCTCATCCTCCAAATCTAACTTTATTCCTCCATGTAGCTAGTCCTCTCATAATTTTAGTGAAACAGCTGCAGTCCTCGTGCATGCTACTATCACTGGGTCTCACTCTCATACAGATGCGCCGGCAGCCGTGGCGTCGCCTGCAGGACGAGCGGGTCGGCCAGCACAAGGCTCGCCGCCGCCTCCCGGAGCTGGATCCTGTCGACGCCTGGCGGCTTGCTCCAGTGGAACCCCTGCAGGAGCCTCGCGAGCAGCATCACGGTGATGAGCGTGCCGAGCGACAGCCCCGGGCACCCCCGCCTGCCGGTGCTGAAGGAGATGAACCGCAGCTCCGGCTCGGCGAGCGAGACGACGCCGCCGCTCGCCGCCCCGCTGGCCGCCAGCAGCAGGTGCCGCTCGGGGCGGAACTCGAGCGGGTCCTCCCACGCCCTGGGGTTGCGGCCGAGCCCGACGCGGCTGAGGAGGACGTGGCTGCCCCTGGGGACGGCGTAGCCGGCGATGGTCGTGTCCGCCATGGCGACGCGCGGCGGGTTGAAGGGGTGGTACGGGTGCAGCCGGAACGCCTCGCGGATGCACGCCTTGAGGTAGTTGAGGTCGCGCACGTCGGACTCCACGACCAGGCGGTCCCGGCCGACGACGGCGTCGAGCTCGGCCATCGCCTTGGCCATGACGTCCGGCAGGTTCATCATCTCCGCCAGCGCCCACTCGGCCGCGTTGGACGGGTTGTCCACCGTCGCAATCATGATGTCCTGCATGCACGCATACAGTATATGATCTTGGTGCGTTATTTCATTCGTCGTCACTGCTCACTATAGATCTTGGTCTTGGAGATGAAGCTAGCACGTGCTACCCGCCCGCGATCGGTGTCACGTTATGTACAGTCAAAGAACAGGCACACATGGCCATATATGAAAATTATATGCAGCAATGAGCAATACTTGCCATATGTCCGTGCCCACATGCATGGATGCAAATGCAGCAATGCTTGCCCATTATATACTAGTACGTTGCGCGCGCCCTTGCGCGCGTCGACAGTCAGGTGGAAATGCATTCGGAGATCTGAACGTACATATATTTTTTATGAAGGCTACATCATGTGCACGACAAATATTTGACACGGTACTATAAGGAGGATAGGTATATATATGACAGAGGGATTTCATATAATAAGTGTACCTCGTACTTGGCATACCAGTGTAGAGCACCTGCTTGCTTTATACATTAGGCTGCACGATAGGCAGCAAACGGTGCCTTTGACATAATTATACATAAACACACAGCTGCAGGTGGAGTAATTATACATTTTGGTTGAACGGGGATCATGACCTTAGTATCTTGGTTCACGGGCTGCAAGGTCACTGGAGACTGAGGTGCCCCTGGTAGATGAATCTTCTGGCTGCCTGACTCTGCAATGTAGAGAACAAAATCTGAGGCTAACTACGGCTGTGCTAAACAGGATGAGTCTGCATAAAAATAGTGAACAATCCATCTGTAGCAACCTGTTTTCACTTCTGCTGAGTCAAAGAGGTCCTACGTCCAGTGCTTTTACCGGTTTGGGTTCTTCAGTTTTGGACCTACAATTCATAGAATGTACAGAAAACATTTGTTTGAACATGGGCCGTAGAGAAACCTTTGTTCTGATCTGTACTTTGTAAAATGGTAATGTCATCATAATAAAAGGCTTGAATGGTTTATATAGAATGGAAACATACCACCTTTTCGAAGGGGAGTCTGAAGGTCCTTGAGGATGATATTTCTGTGTGTTTTTTCTGCCTTGTTTGTCGGAATGGTGGTTGTGGATCCTTGGTCTTTTTTATGAGGGAGTTCAGTGCATTCCTTTTGTTCCTGTACAATCGATAAGTAATTCATCTTGGTAACTAACAGGATAAGTTTGATATTTTTTGGACTGCGAACATAAAACCATTGACTAGGTACCAAAACCCAAACATTAGAGCGTGGCACAACATAGACCACTTACCAAGATTATTATTTGATCTAGATCTTGGTCATTTCTTAAGCCCGCACCTTATAGAAAACAGTATATGTTGAGTCAATCGCATGGACCAAGCAGCAGGATCATGTGCCAGAACAAAATCTTGCCGTAAAAATGGTAGAAAAGCAAGCGTAGACTTAAAGCTAATGGCAATTCAGATATGGCTGGGATAACTCAGGCTTCATCTGAAACCTAGCTCTCAAATAGAGAACACCTTTATATCTGCTAGCTAGACTGATACTACATGATGCAGCTTATAACAATGTGATACGGACATGATATATTACAGGGACATTTCAATGTTATTTGTACACATTACTACGACGAATCACTCCGATTTCATGTTACATCTACACAGGTCCACAATGGAACCAAATGCTTTTTAAAAATCTTGATAGTAAGGCTATCAGAAAATAATTATAGCAAAAACTCAAAACATGGAAAAATTATATTCATTATTGTATTGCATGTTGGAGGAGTAACATACAGAATCAGAGTGAGGCGATGTAGCTATAAATTTTGGTTACCTTATTGTTGGCATCTGTTACGAACAGAAAACAAATATGTAAAAAAGGATATGAAAGGGCTGGCAGCAGAAACAGTTGCCGACCACATTCTGAAGCACATGTATTTGTTAACTCTGTGTTACTATTATTACTATAATGGAAGCATGCATGAGCACAAGCATTACTGGTTAGCTGATTAGGAGATCAGTCCGTTTCGCCCCACACGTGGGGAAAGAAATGTCGTGTGGATCCTTATGGACAATATATACCGATTATTAGCCATCGAAAGGGAGCAAACATAATTCTAATGAATTCGAATATATTTTACGCAAGAAGTTTACCTTCTGATCAAGATGAACACCTATAAGTAGCAATAGCTATAAGATCAACATGTATGGTAGAGACAGACAATTAGGTACCATGCAACACATCTGAAAAGGCAGGAAGGAAGATAGAGCAGGCATAAGCAACGGAACTCAGCAACACACCTTCCAATCTTATCAGTCTGCATAGATGGATTTGCTAGAAACTTCGACTCCTCTTCGTTGACTCCCTTGACCACACAGCACAGAGGAAACAAGCATCAGGAACCACGAAACAGAGGCAAGA
This sequence comes from Saccharum spontaneum, assembly GCA_022457205.1. Classification (NCBI taxonomy): domain Eukaryota; kingdom Viridiplantae; phylum Streptophyta; class Magnoliopsida; order Poales; family Poaceae; genus Saccharum; species Saccharum spontaneum. The sequence goes on from CM039598.1 coordinate 8,596,203, forward strand.
TATTTGAAAATGCCGAAGAGCACAAGATTGCGCAAGAAATAAGCAGAACAAAGGATTTCTTGGTGGCAAGAAGGCCCCAAAGGACTGATGTCTTGCAGCAACATATGCGAAAAGGAAATCAAAGTTTTTTTTTGTTTGCAATGTAATCCTCTAGAGCAGGGGAAAAAATACAGAAGAAGCACAAGAGCAACCAGAAGGCGAAAAAATATAAGCTGTAAAGGCGACCATTTTTGTAGTGCAGGTAGGAAACCAACATATGAAGAATTAAAATAGAATAGGAAATGGATACAGGAAGCTGTAAAAAACGGAACATCAATGACTACTCCTAAGATCCTGTTTGTTTTCAATTTTCACTGCATAGTCTGTCAGGTAACTGTAAAAAATGGAACATCAATGGCTACTCCTAAGATCCTGTTTATTTTCAGTTTCCATTACGTAGTCTGTCTTTTATGTTTCGTTACACAAAGTATACTGGTTGCCAAATATGGTTCATAAAATATCCCTACAGGAAAAAACTATTCAATAGGAGACATATTCAAGTTTCGCTCAATAATCGCTCCATTGGGTAGAGAGGAATATTGTCATCGCGACTTAAATTTTCTTGTAGCAGTCTACATAACAACTGCTCAATTGATCATCTAATGGTATAGCTCTGCTACTTACCTACCACTATATCTAAAAAATAGTATAGAGATAATAGTATAGAGATTTACACTTACTTGGCTCATGATAACACCTAAGCTTGGTTCACCTAAGCTGAGAGAACTGAAAGAATGGTAAATTGAAAATTGGTACCTTTATTTGAAGTATGCAAAAAGGTCTACAAATGTGCCCGGCCTGAAAAAGCAAAGGCACCCATATGAAACCTTATGAATGCTCTATATCCTAATCCAAGGAACAAACTGAATATACAGATAATAAATAAAAAGGAGCTGGTACTAATCAAACTGAATACTGGACCAACTGTGCACGAGCAGGTTCAAATTGATAAGTTCTATAAGCTTCTGTTCTTCCGTTGCCGTAAAGTAAACAAATGCATGATTTGTAGCCTTTCATCATTTTATAATTGGAGAAAGGTTCATTGCAATAGGAGAGAACTGGCCTATGGAATATCACAGATTAATGGAAGGACCATTGGCTCCAATAGTACAGGTAGGAGCACAAAAATCATTGTAGCATTAATCATTACACACGCACCCCTGCAAATGATGAAAACTGATTTGGTTAAACTAAATTTGGTAGCACCAAAACTGATTTGGTTAAACTAAATTTGCTAGCACAGCATGAAGGGCAATCACAAGAAGCATATCATTTTTTATCACAACCTAATGCTACTTAAGATAATATGCCTAGCCAAATTGACTCTAGAGAAAGTTCTACAAAATATATCAACACTCTTCCAGACCTAAATGTAACAACATGCTGTGGAAAAACAATATTGTTTGAAAATAGCTAAAAGAATTAGGTGTACAAATAGCTTGCCTCTGCATGGTTACAGATATTAATTTCTGGATGCATAATGTCTTATATCTTACTGCGAATTGATATGGATCATTACTTCTATGAAATCCGTCGATTGTAATAAAATTACACACACAGAAATATCATTGAATCAGCACCAGATAAGATAGAGTTAAATCGTTGACAGCATAAAAGGACTTCAATATTGTGAGGAGCATATAAACTCTATATCCCTTTCCTGCAACCAAACTTTGGGAGCGACGCATAAATTCTTTTCAACTTTAGCACACAAGCTGAGAGTTATAATCCAAAAGGTAACGTGTCTAAAAGAAACTGAGAGATAATTTGTTGTAATAGCCTCTACCCTCGACCCAACCTTGTTTTCCCAGTGGTTCCTTTTTTTATCCTCTCTCCATCTGCTATGAATCAAATGGTACAACCAAAAAGACACAATCAATCAATTTAAGATGACAAGGACCTGCAATGACACATGATAAGATAAACAGGAGAACTGAATCAGAATTTCAGAACAACTAAAAAGCCAGGAAATAGTTATAGTAGGCTAAAGGCCTACCAATACACTGAGGCTGTGACCTCGAGCAGGCCGACAAGCGCACAATCTAGATGATTTTTCCCAGTGCACACCTTGAATAGTAAACGGAGAATCTCAGTTCTGAAGCAAAAGGAAGAAAGCAGGGAAAACCTGGATAGAAAATCAGAGAGAAAAATAAAGGAAATTCTACTATGTTTGATTCTAGTAGATATGTAAAATGGCACAATCAAAACCATTATCATGATAATGAGAGACCCAATCTAGGCTCTGGTAACGAGAGAAAAATCACTCATACTCTCATAGACTATCATGTATGGAACCCGCAACAGCAGAATCTCTGAAAAAGCATGAGGCTAGGCAAAAAGGCATGGGAATTACAGAATGTAGTAAAGGCATGGGATACTAATTAGTAGCCACAATTAACCCCATCATATACTTTTGCAAACAATAAAAATAAAGAGCAAAGAGAACAAATCTATAAGCTGACAACAAATATTTCAGGTAGCAGCACTGCTCTAATGAGATGGATTAATGATTTTGAACCCTAAGGAAATAATAGCCTTGGCCTACTACCTTCACTATTCTTGTACTGAAACAAATACATAATCTGCTGACATGACAAAATGAAGCACCTACGAAGTTCAATATTAAGTTTGGATCCTGGTTACTTGTGGAGCACAGAAATGACAAGGAGGGAAAAATATACCTGTGTCAGTCAATTGCAAGGCCCAAGCAGCTTGAGCATGTAACCAGAACAAAATTGTGTTGGTCAAAAAATGGAGAGAAGCCTAAAAGGTTCGCTGATAAAGAAAGGCAAGATTGAGAATCAAGGAGACCACCAAAGCTGTACTTCATCAGGTCTGGTGTAGACGACACCTTAGCTCTCCAAATTTGTTATAAAAACTAAAATGATTGATGTGCTGATTAGGTGACCTATCTAATGGTACTTCCCCCTTTATTAAGCTGTTTTCATCAAACTAACAGCTTTATCTGATGGTTGGTATGTGCCAATTAGCTGATCCCCAAAACAAAAAAAGTAAAACTGATGGGAACAGCTGGGTGTGGTACAAAAAAAAATATACTTGAACACCTTAAGACCCATATTATGTGTTTTGTCAATTCATAATTTAACTTCCGGTGTGGTCGAAATATGCTTCAAACTAACAATTTTTACTTTAATATACAAGCACAAGATAGTGAGCAGGTCATGTAACAATGGTTACCTCGCAGATATGGTAGTAGTAATGTGAAAGTGATATGGTAGCAGTTAAAGATTGGCCTGCCTTCGTGGCATATGGTCGATTTACCTGCATAAAAGTACAGCAATCAATAAGCCACCTCATTACATTCATGCCAAGTTTTGTGAGAACCAAAATCAACAATAATGCATTATCTGACAAACTGAAGCACCCAAAGGTGAGCCTAAAACGCGAACTTGACAAACAAATTTGGAGGCCTAACATGGCAAGAATAGTTCCAGCCACCTCATTACATTCATGCCAAGTTTTGTGAGAACGAAAATCAACAATAATGCATTATCTGACAAACTGAAGCACCCAAAGGTGAGCCTAAAACGCAAACTTGACAAACAAATTTGGAGGCTTAACATGGCAAGAATAGTTCCTGGTAATTATATTGGTTTGTGCCTATATATTTGAGCGAATGTGCAAACTTTGACCATTTAAATTTATTTGAGTGCACCCAGTCATCTTTGCTAAAGGACTGATTAATTGAGACAGGCAAATACTGTAGTGTGCAGGGAACGGATAGAAAAACTCAATGAACTTATGTTTAACCTTCATGGATTTGAAATTGCTGTGAGCACAAAAATAAAAAGATGATGTGAACCCACAATTGAGTGATATCCCAAAGAAAGGTAGCTATTGATAGATCTGAAGCATATCATGTGCACCCCTGAAGTTCACACCTGATTTATTTTTCAATTTGAACTCCCGAGCATATTTCCTTCTTGCAAAGAGTTGGAGAACACAGACATGAGTTAAATCTCTGAAATACTAAATCCAATAGCACCACAAAAAAGTCTTTGGGTGGTGAACCTAGGCGAGGGCAAAAAGGCCACCCGCCTCGCGAGGCAATGACGCCACCGCCGCCGCCAGCTCATACGCTGAGGTTAGGAAGAAAGGCACAAACTACAAGCTGAGGAGACGGCATAATGAGGGAAAAAGCCTTCAAACCTACGCCATACCAGTACACTCATTATCAGACCACATTAGAAATAAACCTAAGATTAGATGAATTTCCAAAGCAAGAAAACAATGACCTTTGTTGTATCTCTCATTTAGTCTTGCATGTATTCCACCTGAGTTCCAAGAACAGCAGTGCACATAATTGTACTCAAGAGTCAAAGAAAAAGGAGAGCCAAAAGTGGCTGCGGACAGGAAAGTGTTCGACAATCTTTGGGAATAGGGCATGTGCTCAGAACCAGCAGTCCATAATTTGGCACCAGAAGCAATGATCACAGACAACGATAACAAGCCTAGAATCAACAAGAATATATATTACTTCATAGGCAGTGAACACAAGCTCAGATTGCACAATTATGTGATCATTGACATCACAGACAACGATCATAAGCAAGCCTGAGTGGGGAACCAAAGCCAATGATCAAAGTTGAGAATGAAGGAAATCATCACAGGCAACGTCACCAGAAGGTAACATCTCATAATGAAGAGGTAATTCCGATGGCATAGTCGTTTGACTGTAGTCAATAAATAGGACCTCTCATCGGTGCCTCCAAAGTTCACAAAACAGAATAGGTACAAAGAGACGGGAAAAAAAACAAAAAATGACCAATTAACCATTGGCTTAATTATCATGGAACAGGTACAAAGAGATGCCAAATATAGAATCAACATCGCTCATGCTCATTGCCTCAGCTATGAACATAGCACAGAGATGTAAAAGGAAGAAGCATCATAGCTCATGAACATTGCCTCAGTTATGCTAAAAAAGGAAGAGATGTAAACTACGCAAAGATAGCTCACGATCATCGCATCAAACAGCAAACAGAATATTTATGATGTAATCATCATAGCAGCAGCCCATTCCCTCAAATTAAAATGTAGCAACATGACAAAAGCGCACTCATCATTGCAGGTGACCAAGATCCAAACAATAGACCATCAATCACAAGGGATGCACACAAAGAAATCAAACAAATATCACTGACATGGTCACGTGCTCAGATGTATGACAGTAATTATATTCCCTACTCTCAAGATCCAGGCGAACCGACTAAGCCACACCTACAGAATGCCAAAAAAAATTATAGTAATAACCATATAGATTGGTAAGAAAAAAGGGAAGAACAATAGATCTAGGGTGAAACTGACCTTGCCTTGTTCGTTTGCTTCGTTTGACCAAGATTCACCCCTCCAAACCTCACGTCCAGGGAAAAAAAATCATGCAAGGGAGCAACGTCACCAAACCTGAAGGGGAGGGTAAGAAGAGAGAGAGGGATGGGGCAGGGACCAAACCGTGGAGGGAACGACGCGCGGAACAGCGGAGTGGCCGAGACTAGGCTGTGGCGGGGGGCAGCTGCGCCGACAGCCGCTGGCGGCGGCCATTGTTGCCACGCCATCACCGGGGCGGACGCAGGGCCCGCGCACCACCGCGCCGGCGCAACACCCGATGGGGGTCGCCGTCGGCCCGCCCGTGCCACACGCGGGGGGGGGGAGGATGAAGGCGGCCTCCGCCGTGTCGAGGCCCGGCCACCACGGCCGTCTCCGTTGCCCTGCCCGCGTTAGGAGAGAGGGAGAGCGAGAGAGAGAGAGCCGTGCCACGCGGGGGTGGGGGGCGGAGGAAGGAAGCTGACGCAGAGCGGAGGGCCGGGCACCGCCGCCGTCGGGTGCCTGCGTTAGGGGAGAGAGAGGATATGTGGAGACAGTGGAGGAGACAGTACCGAGCAGCGGAGGAGACGAGGAAGATATTTTTCTCCCGAGCCCATGACAGATGAACACGGGAGGAAAACAGTAAATAGACGGTAGAAAGAACCAGAATCGCTAATAATTGATCCAACGCTGTAAATTAATTTTGCTGCCGTGGCCACGCTGGGAGGCCGCCGAGGTCCGCACTCTTAATAAGAGTAAATACCAATAGTACATCTACCTTACTACTATTATTTATTAAAGATAAAAGAAACTCCACGGTAACTCTCACGGTAACTCTGACGAGAAAAAAAGATAAACCACAAAAATCCTCGTAGTAGTAGTAAAAAAGCATATGCTAATTTGACAGACTTTGATATCATCGTCAACAATAACACTAGATCTTTTCAAATAAAAACTAGCGGCTTAAGCGTTTCTACCCCTGTTTTGAAGCGCATTTGTGATTTTACCCTCATTTTTTTAACTTTGTGATTTTACCCCTGCGATTTTTAAACGAAGGAAAACTTTACCCCTGGTCTGTGAAGTCCTTGTAACGGTGTTAAATTTTGGATAAAAGGACAACTTTGCCCATGCGCTTTTGCTCCTGTTTTATTTTGATATTTGTATTTTTACCCCAATTTTCAAATCAACAATATGGCAATTTTGATACAGAATTGTGCAATTGAAGCAGTGCAAAACTCAACAATTTTTTTAGAAAAAATCGACAACATTTTAGCTAACAATCCATATAAACAAAAAATTAATATCACAGATTCAAGTAGCCCACATCATTTGTATAGATGACAACAAACTTGACAACACTGCAGTCGGAATTTCTCTTTCCATTGCTAGGGTAGGAAATTGCAATTGACCTCAGAATTGCTTTACACTGTCCCCAAAGTTCCTAAAGTAGACTTCTGCAAAAGCGAGGTAGTCCTCTCCGCAACACATGGTAGAAGCAACTTTTGTCTCAAAATATGTGCATTTTTTTGTGCTGAAGGAGGCTTCTCGCTCAGTACTTACATGAATCTGGGGCTGAGAAGTCGGTCGCATTCATTCTGAAGGACCTGAGGAAGATCGAAATGGCAGATGGTGGCATGAGGACAGCAAGTCGATTTTTTTTAGGGGAAAATATAAGAAGTGATAGAACAACAAGTCAATAATGTTGGGGCTAGACAATACAATTAATCATTGTCCTCTAACTAACGCATTATTGCCCCCAATTCTTCTTGTAAGCATTCTATCAAACACCTTGTACGCCACAAAATAGCCTTGGAGCATGCACTTCACCCCAGGCACCGCTACTTGTTCATTCACCACCCTAAAAAATAGGGGAGATTTAGGGTGTGTTTAGTTCCTCATTTCACCCAAAAAATTTTGAGTTTTGACCCATCATTTTATAAAATGGAACTAAACACCATGCAAAATTTTTAGCAAAAATGTATCCATTTTTCATTTTGGATTTTGGCCTTAAGAGGCCAAAAAAACTAAAAAGCCAAAAAAAAAGCTCTCACCCACCCTATGAAAAATTTAGCATTTTGGATGGAACTAAACATATCCATGAAAATTTTGACATTTTGTATTTCATCATTTCAAAGTAGTTGACATTTTGCATTTTGCATTCCATGAGGAACTAAACACAGCCTTACACAGAGGCGAAATTGCCAACACCGACGGAAAAGAATCAAACGAAGTGGGGGAAAAGGAGAGATTTTCACCTCGACGTGCGCCATGGACACCATGAGGCGGGCCTGGAGGAGCTCAAATCTCCGGTTCCCCTTGGCTGGCTCGTGCGCACCTGGGGCACCCACACGGTCGGGACGGACGCCGCTTGTGCCACCCGCGCTGTCGGGGCGGATGCTGCCACCCGTGCGGTCGGGGCGGACTTCACCTGTGGCACCCACCCGGCGCGAACCAGGGGAGGGGGGCGAGGGGAAGGGCGAGCGCCACTGTCGGGATGACCTCAAAGCCGCGAGCTGCCGCCCCTGGAGCACCCGCCGCGAACTGGGGAGCGAGCTGGGGGGGAGGGAAAGGGCGACGCTCAGCCTCGCCGCCGGGAGCCGCCCTAACCCTAGGTTGCGAATCGGGACGGAGAACTGTACGAGGCCGACACGTTTTGCTTCCAGTGCCGGTTCGTGTGATTCACGAAGGAGGAGGGGCAGTGCTGTCATTCTTTCTATGTTTCTTTTCTTTCTTTATTTATTTTTGGTCATTTAATCCCACAAGTCCAAACGGTGTTACAAGTAGGGGCAAACGGCGGCTTCGTTTAAAAATAAGGGTAAAATCATAAAGTTAAAAAAGAAAAGGTAAAATCACCATTGAGCTTTAGAATAGGGACAGAAACACCAAAATCCCTAAAAACTAATATTTCAATAATAGCGCTTGCTGAACTAAATTTTCATAATAAACTAGCATTTTCATCACACCTAGCAAGACAGTGAAAAATGAATACAGACCTGCCATGTGCATTAGCGTGACTAAATAGACACGCTGGCATCATCACAAATACTTTCCACTTATGTTGTTGGTGTCGCCGTGAACACTTCGCCTTGAATTATTATGGTGAGACAGACTATTTTCGATGGTGTGACATTTCTTTCTTGTTGGTTCAAAATGAAGGATCTTGGGACCTCCAAAGATCTTGAAATCTTTTACATCGATACTAAAATCAACGACGACCCATTTTGTTTCAATTTGGTATCAAGATTTTATATTTTTGAACACTAAAATTATTTCTGAAATGCTATATTTGAGCTTTCGGTGAAGCTTTTTTTTTTGTTGTTGTTGATCCAGCATGAAGGACCAAGGGACATCCAAAAATCCTATATTTTCTCAGTTAGATGCTAAAAGTCAAGTACGACCTCATTTTGCTAAGATCTTGTGTCATAGATTTTGTAGTTCGAAACTAAAATTCATTTTGGAATGCTATATTATTATTTGAGATTTCAATTAAACTATTTCGGCACCTAAAATTGTTTTTTTCTCGATCACACAGAAGGTTTGCGCGTCTTTGTATTGAGATAGAGAAAAGTTTAATTTAATACGCCATAGCGGCGCCCTAAGTGGTCATAAGAGTAGTACATGGCGCTCGGACCCTCCCTAATGTACTGGAAACTATGTTGTTACATTGGACACTGATCAACCCGATTAACGACACCAGCTAGGAGGCCTATGCCCAGGCTCCTGAGCGGTGGCGGCGGCGCTTTCGCGCACCCACGTCGTTGTCCGGTGGAAACAACTCACGTAGCGCCTGCATATTACTGAGGTCAGCACTGAAGATTTTGTCGCATGCCTTCAGGGCTGACAGTGACGGCGATGGCATTTTGCTGGTTAGTCTCAGCCGCTTCAACACACGGTGCTCACCTCGCTTGGACGCCGGGATATACGATATGCTCTGCGCCGCTATCGCCTGCTCCTCTTGGGAAGCGCGTGTGGTGTACGTCCGACGTTGGTCGTATCGCCTCCAGGCAGCTCCATGAGTGGCAGCTGCCTCACCTTTGTAATTCGCTCGGTGAAGCGCTTGAGGTGTCTGTTGGCAGAGCGCCTAAAATTGCTTAAAAAAATCTAAAACAAACCATCCAAATTCTTGTTCTGAAATTTAGTATTTTGTTATATAAATTCTTGGCATATGTGCTCAAGTGAAATCCAAAATTCCTTAACAAAGCACATGTTCGAATTAGATTTTAATCTAAAATCAAATTTAGCATTCACAGCACGCTCAATATTTTCAATGTGGGGACCACATGATTCCTCTACCCATTTAAAAGTCCTAGTTTGGTTTTGATAATTGAGTGACAACTAGTGAACTAACTTGTGTGCTTAAGTGTTGATAAACTAGGTCTAGTTCACACCAAGTGTTGAGCAAGAGCAGGCCACCATGGACGAGATTATGATGGCCCAAATGGATCAAGTGCTTAACAATGAAAGATGAAAAAAAGCATGAAGGCAATGGTATATGCTAGGGTTTTTGTTTCTCCGGCTAAGGTGCAATAGAGTGCATGATCAAGTTTAAAATAGATAGTCATAGTATTAAGAGGAGGACTCTAAAGCGAATACTATTGTCTAGTGCCACTAGGTCTTGATTACGCATTGGACCTAACGACATGGTAAGAAGCAAGCGAAAATGTTTTTGAAAACACTTTGGAAAATGTTAACTTAGCGCTTCAATGTATAGTAAAACAAGTTGAGGATAGCACGCTTGCATAGCCGGTGAGAAGGGCTTCTTTTACAATTGTGGATTTACCGTTTTAACCTTTATTAAAAAAATAATCACGAAAAAGCAATTATCACTCTTTTATTTGAATTCCTAATTCTCTAACTTGGGAGGTGTTGAGAGGCGTTACGGCGCATATGGGCCCACCGACCATATACACAGCCAACGCCTCCTGATGCCTCCCTCATTGACACCTCTCAACGCATCTCCTCATTTGAGCCCACCAATCATAGACACAGCCAACGTTTCCTGATGCCTCCCCAACCATTTTGTAAAATTTCTAATAATAATAATAATAATAATAATAATAATAATAATAATAATAATAATAATAATAATAATAATAATAATAATAATAATAATAATAATAATAATAATAATAATAATAATAATAATAATAATAATAATAATAATAATAATAATAATAATAATAATAATAATAATAATAATAATAATAATAATAATAATAATAATAATAATAATAATAATAATAATAATAATAATAATAATAATAATAATAATAATAATAATAATAATAATAATAATAATAATAATAATAATAATAATAATAATAATAATAATAATAATAATAATAATAATAATAATAATAATAATAATAATAATAATAATAATAATAATAATAATAATAATAATAATAATAATAATAATAATAATAATAATAATAATAATAATAATAATAATAATAATAATAATAATAATAATAATAATAATAATAATAATAATAATAATAATAATAATAATAATAATAATAATAGACCGCATGTCGTTACGTCGAGAATATATACATACCCCGGATCCTAACCCATCTGGCTGCGTACGTTGCAACAATATACTATGCCTAGGCGCGAGACGTAGCGCTAGTACACGGAAACACGGCCATGGCTGCCATTTTGTTCTCCCATTTTATTCTCGGTGGTCCAGGTCCAGGTCCAGGTCAACGCGGAAACACGGCCATGGCTGCCATCTTGTAACTTTCTTCATCAATCTTCCCTCTGAATTAGTACTTGTAAGTGCTGGAGAGCTACCTAGCAAGCAAACGGTACCAAACTGATGGCTCGGCCGGCCGCTCTATAAATGTTGCTCTCTCCCAGCCGTGCTCGCTCCGTCTCCTCATCAGGAACTACTTAGTTAGCAGCAATCTATCGATCGTCAGCGTGCGAGCGAACGACGACAGGGGCGGCCGGCGATGATGGAAAGCAGTGGTGGTAGTGGCGGCGGCAGTGATCCGCTGCTGGCGCCGGGATTCCGGTTCTACCCGACGGAGGAGGAGCTGCTGACGTTCTACCTCCGGCACCGGCTGGCCGGCACCAGGCCCGTCGTGGAGCACCTGATCCCCGTCGTCGACATCTACGGCTACCACCCATCCGAGCTCCAGGCGCTGGCCGGCGCGGCGAACGTGGCCGACACGGAGCAGTGGTTCTTCTTCTGCCCGCGCGCGGAGCGGGAGCTCCACGGCGGCCGGCCCGCGCGCACCACGCCGTCCGGCTACTGGAAGGCCACGGGGTCGCCGTCCTACGTCTACTCCTCCTCGCCCACCGCCAATAACCGGGTCATCGGGGAGAAGCGCACCATGGTCTTCTACCAGGGCCGCGCGCCCACCGGCAACAAGACCCGCTGGAAGATGAACGAGTACAAGGCCGTCGCTGACGACGCCGACGACGCGCCTGCAGGGGCGCCCATCATGGTACGTCCGTACGTCCTTCTGTTTCGTCCATGTAGTACCACACTGTACTATTGGACTATGTGTATTTTGCATTTAATGATGACTTTAATGGTGTCGTACAGCAAGTATTAATGATGCAACTGCTAGTGATCAGTAGTATCTGCCATGTCTGCATGCAGCTGCGGAACGAGTTCAGCGTCTGCCGGGTGTACATCAGCACCGGCACGCTGAGGTCCTTCGACCGCCGGCCGCTCAACCCAACGGGCGGCCTCGCCGTCGCCGCCGTCCACTGCGGCTACCAACAGCAACAGCTACAGCTACAGTCACTACCACCAGCGGCAGCAGTGGCGGAGACGACGACGAGCCACCACCATCAGCAGATGCTTGCCACGGTCGTCGACGACGACAGCGCGGCCGACAACAACGGACGACGACATGCGGCAGCGGCGGCGGAGAAATCTCAGGACAGCTCGTCGTCGGGGTCGCGAGGCGGCGGCGGCGTGGACGGAGCGGAAGACGCCGCCACGGCCATCGACTGGGACTCGCTCATCCCTCCCGTGGATGATCTCGCCTTCGGCGGCGTCGATGACTTGACCCGTGTCATTTGGCCCCATAATTGACAGCAGTCGCATCTCCTTCCGTGTGCTTATTGCAATGAATTAGTATTCCTGAGAATGTAAGATGATAAGTGCTTAGCAGATTAATGGCGTAGCTGACAAGGTATGTAGTAGAGCAGGTACGTGATAAGCTGCAAGGAAATGAGGTAGAAGTTCACTAGCTAGCGGGTCTCTATTACTATACGTAGATTAGTCTAGTAGACAAGAAAGCACACAGTAGTTAGCCTGTTTTCGGCATGGGTTAGAATCAGCAGGAGCTACAATTATAGGATACTACATAATTATTAGAAAGTTTGTACTTACAAGTTACAAGTAATCAAGATTACTTTTTTTGTGCGCTCTTTTTTTCATTTTGATAGCAATGCCCATATTGTAATATCTATTCGATTATAAAAACTTATTAGTTAGTACTCTATATGTATTTTTCGATCTATATACATATAGTTTTTCCCCTTGTATAATAAAAATCACGGTAATTCTCGTGACGTCCTTTAGAAAAAGTATCTTCGATAAACGTTAGAGTCTCCTATTGCAACCTCGTGGTATCATAAATCTAAATTTTGACTTCCAAATTTTCATTGAATTAGTTGCTACAGCTTTTACAGTTTGACATTCGCATGTTAATGTCTTGTCCTTATTACCTTGTATTCGAACCCCTCTATCCTTTGTATTTTATTAAAAAAAGATTCATGTCCTAAACTGCATTTCTAGTTACCAATTACTATGATGGCATAAATAGTAGTTTGATCCTGCCTCATGCCACTTAAGATCGGAAATGGAGCTTGAAGTAAGATCTAGGAGGGTCAAACGGTGCTAGTTTGAATAGATGATTAATATTTAAGCCTAGCAATCCATGTTTATTCAAAGAACTCTCGAAAACCAAGGGTCATAGCCACTTTTGGTATTCACTAACTTTATTCATAGCTCAAGATGTGAGTTTACTCTTTAAAGAAATATATGTGTAGTGGTGTTTTTTTAAAAAAAAGTGATTATACCAATATATAGATATGCATATTGTTTTGGCTAAAATACAGTTTGTATGGATATTAATGTAATTTTAAATGCATTGTTGGTACAAGAGTTGTGAATGGAACATTATTCACTATTAGCAAAACATAAATCTCCTACATATTTATTGGTCATGCATGTGTGTATACTTGATCTGCATCATGGAACAACATGTATATTTACTTCAAGTTTTTTTTGTGTATTTATAGTAATAGAAGTAGTAATTTAGAAACTTATATGAAAAAAGTGGGCAATGTTTTAAGAAACAAATATGACTCAATTGGTATGATTATCACCCATGATTAGAATCCACAGAGATGATGGCTAGACCTTTCTAATATTTATCAGAATTTTAAGAATTTAATTTCCATTCTAACGCCTGCCTTGTGTGGATTAACGTTAATTTTCAATTAGTAATAATAATAAACTTAAAAATGAATAAAACTAAGATGCTGAACCAGCCGATGCTCAAAGAAAAAAAAAGTTCATATGTTTTCTTTGAGAGGGAGAATTCATAAGTTATTAGGAACACGAACTCTTGGGGGCTACGCGGTTTTGGGCTCCTATTACAGTGTGATGGGCTGTCCAAGCTAACTCCTGCGGGCCGGTGGCTCAGCTACGCCTGATACAAACAAACCGGAGCCCACGTTCATGTAATTACTGCTTCTGTACTAAGGCCCACCCAACCCCTCAATTGATCTGCCTGAGCAAGCTGTGACAGTTCTTGTTTAGAGGCGCAATGAAGTAGGCATTTTAAGTTTTTACCACTCTCAGATACCCTCATTTAGTCCTTTCAAATTACTATAATGTTTTACCGTCCGTCACTTCAAAAGTTTGCTCACCCAATTACTACCTCTGCAAAGTTATGCGGATCAAACCTTTTAAAGTTTAATTAACTTTGTAAAAAAATATTAGCAACAGCTATATCTCCAATAAAAATATATTTTTGATTTATCTAATAGTAATAATTATAAACCATAAGTTAATATTCTCTATATATTTTTGGTAAAAGTTAAAAATGTCTGACTCCTCAAGAAGTAAGAAATGATACTCTTTATGTGTCATATGTGACGGAGGAGACACAACTGGTTAATGATTAGAGTAGTGAAGAGGTTGATTAATCACAATGCACATGTGAAGGTACAAGACGGTTGCAGTTGGGTGTAGTTAGTTTTGTTTTTTTCTAATAAACCGAGCTGATTATATTAGAAAAAGATGGATTTCGATAGACTAGTACAGTAAAGAAGCAGGGTCTTATTAGAAGATTGAGTAACCATAGCCACCAAAACAACAATAAAACTAACTGCTAAAGGCTAAACACAACGACACCGGCGAGTCAGACTAGAGTTTTCTATTTTAATATTAGAATTTTTTTTGGACACCTCTAAAATTAGTGAAATTTAGGTGAAATTAAACTACCTAATTTTTTCGAGACTAAACATGGTGTATATATGATTTTCTAGAATGCTTAGATCTCAACAAAATATTAGCATCATTTATAGCTACACAACAATTGAGCAAAAGAATATGCAAATATGTACTGAAAGGACGTCTGCCAGCAAAAAAATTCAAAAATTTCAAAAAAATTTAGTCACCCGTAGATTATTAGTGTAATATGAAATTTCTTTGGTCACCCGTAGATTCCCAAAATTTGCAAAAAAAAAAAAAAATTGACGAAGTTTTAAACAGGAGACTATAGGCAATAATAGGCATCAACAGCGCCAGTTGCTTACTTGCTTTTCAGTTATTTCATTTCTGGGGCACGAAAGGTGATTCTGATAATCGGATTCACTGAAAGGACGTCTGGCAGCTGAATGGAGGGCTATTAGCAACACGGTTGTACATTTTTTGAACAGATCATCATAACCGGCAGAGCTCAGATCTCAAGCTTTAAGGTCCAATTCAAGCTTGAGGTGCAAGGCTTGCTGGAGCGCGGCTCATTTATACCCGTATGATACAAGTAAGGCTGGACGAAAAACTCGAAGCTCGCTAGCTCGCTCGGTTCGTGGCTGGCTCGACTCAGCTCGGCTCGGCTCGTTACGATAACGAGCCGAGCCGAGCCAAGATTTTAGCTCGTTAGCTATAACGAGCCAACTCGAGCCAGCTCGCGAGCCGTTCGCGAGCTAAACGAGCCAAGCTTTCAGGAAAAAAAGTATCAAAACTTGTATTAGTTTTTTTATTACTTCATGTCTTATACTTTACAATTGACTAGTAACTGGTCTAGACCCTATAAATTGACTGGTAACTGGTCTAGATGCATTTCTTTTGTATTATTATTATTCTCAAACTTTAAATAAATACAAATATTATATTTTGTGTAGTTTTTATACCTGGCTCGCGAGCTTAACGAGCCAGCTCGAGCTTTTAACGAGCCGAGCCGAGCTGGCTTTCTGGCTCGTTAGGATAACGAGCCGAGCCGAGCTGGCTCGTTATCTTAACGAGCCAGAACGAGCCGAGCCCAAACGAGCCGAGCCAGCTCGGTATCCAGGGCTAGATACAAGGGAGATCATCGGACACTTGATAACGATGCCTAGCTCAGATAAGCTGCATGGCAAGTGAAGACTCAACCAATTTAGGCTGACCATTGAGAGAACACGTCGCCAAGGTTACACTGACTAATCACATCATTTCTTCGTAAATCCTAAGCCAAGTTGAAAGATCAACTGAAAACCTCTTGTTGTACTAGAAAGAAAATGTAATATAAATGAGAGGCTCATGTATTACTCTTGGAAGAGACATTATATTATTAATACTGTCTTAATCTTGCTTGCTGGTAGTATAATAAAAATCCTAAAGAAAGAATTGTTACATTATACATGACCTCCGACTCCGATCGATGCTACATCATCGAGAAAGAAATACTGCTAGCTAGCACTCGTTTAATTTCTTCAGTTACATACTCCTTGGCCTTGTTCAGTTCCCAAATTCTCCCCCCAAATTCCACTATGCAAAAAGAAGATTCCCCGTCACATCAAAATGTCGGCAAATGCATGGAATACTAAATGTTAATGAAATCAAAAACTAATTACATAGTTTTGTTGTACTTTGCGAGACGAACATTTTAAGCCTAGTTAGTCAAAATTTAGATAATTTTTACCAAATACAAACGAAATGCTACAGAAATTCTGATACAGTGTTTTTCTCTCCAATTCTCTCATCTAAACGAGGCCCTTGCAGCAAAGAAAAAACAGAAAACGTTTCCTCGAAATCTGAAATCCTTGGGGGGCGCTTCAGAACCTAAATCTGAACCTGAACCTGACCGAAATGCATTTGCATGCAAAGCCTTCCTGCCTCTACGTACCTAGTAGATAGAGCAAATAAACCAATGGATTCAAAGAAGAGATCACGAAGCTGTTTAGTTCGCCGCCGAGAAGAAAACCAATGGAGTCACCACCTTCACCAATGCCGTTGTGCATGCCCTCCCTGTCATTCCATCCGCCACGACCGCCTACCACTGCTCGCCGCCGGGGCGGGCGGCGGCGTGCATGTGCTTGAGCTTGGTGAGCTCCTTCCTCCGCTTCCTGGCCTCCGCCGCCGTGACCGCCTTGTCCCTGTCGCTCTGCGCTCCCCCGCCGGCGCCGCCGCCGGGCCCCGCGGGGAAGATGCTGACGGGCGCGCTCCGCTTGTCGACGACGTCGAGGCCGAGCGTGAGCGAGCAAGGGTCGTCGTCCGTGTCCTCCTCGGCCGTCGCGCCGCCACCGCCAGCCGGGCTGCCCCCGCTGCCCACGGGCTCGGCCGCTACCGCGACGGCGCCGTGCGGGTCCTGGAACGCCGCCGGCGGCGGCTGCGCCTGCGCGTACGCGGGCGCGGACGACGGCGACCCGCGAGGGTCCGCCTGCACGACCGGGTAGTACCACGCGCAGGGCTGCAGGCAGAGCGGCGGCGGACCCGGCGGACTGCCGTGGTGGTCGTACCCGGCGGCAGCGGCGCCCGGCGGCCAGGAGCCCCAGACGTAGGGCACCGGCACCGCCGCCGCGGTATACAGGTACCCCGGCCGCGGCGGGGTCGCTGGCGGGGACGCCGCCGCCAGGGATTCCGCCTGCTGCTGCGCCGACATCGCCGCGGTCACCGCCGCCGGCGCCTTCTTGGCCGTCCTCGTTGCCACCTGCGCGCAGAGAATTGAATGAGCAGTGAGCACACGTCCGTCTCAGTGTGACGCCAAGACCCGTAGTAACTCCGCGGAGAAGACGACCGAATCCGCCGACGTGGTCACGCACGCACGCGCCCGCGACCGAACAACGAGACACCACCGCCGACGTGGTCACGCACGGAGTAGCTGCTGAACCGAACCGACTGGAAGAAATGGGCAACGTGCGGCTAGGTTCAGACTGATCCCAATCCCATCCCATCCACATGCAGCCAGCGTCGGCATTGCACTTGCACCGAGCAAGCCGGCCGGCAGAGAAGAAATCTTTGGCGTCATTATCCAAACAAGAAGGACGTGTCGGCGTGGCATGCGTACAAGAAGCAGGAGCTAGGTGTACGGCATCAGTACTAGTAGAAGTGGGCAGAAAAGTCCAGTGCAGCGTCATGCTCATGCTCATGCTCATGCTTGTGTGTCCTCGTTAGAGGGGAACAAGTGGAGGCTTGGAACGTCCTAGATTCCTGTCTGCCTAACAATGGCAACATCATTATCGGATAACACTCGTACTATAATCAGAGGTGATGCTACGTCATCTGTCTGAGTCAAGTACAGGATCACGTAGTAGAGATTTTAATAATTAGAGCATCATCAGGGAAAACGAAAGGGAGGGAAAGCGATGGGCGGTGATGTGCCTGTTCTTTGAGCTGCTCGTTGGCCTCCTTGAGCGACAGGTACTCCTGCATCACCATGCCCTTCTCCTGCACCAACAAGTGTGTCGTCGTCGTCGTCGTCGTCAGCTCACATCAGTAGTAAACTCAAAAGAGTGTGAAGACGACGTCGCAGCAGACGTCAGTTCACGCCGGCGGGCATCAGTACCTTCTTCATGTTCTCGTTCTGCGACGAGAGGTCGGCGACCTTCCTGGCGAGCTCGTCCCGGATGGCCTGGCGACGGAGGATGGTCTGGCGGGCGGACTCCCGGTTGGCCAGCACGCGCCGCAGCCGCTTCGCCTCCTTCTCGGCCTGTGTCACACATGCTGGTGAAGACGGGTCACGGAATCGCGAGCGCGGAGCACGAGTAGGTTACCACGGTGAGCGCGTGCCGGGGCCGTGGCCCGTAGCCAGTCGCCGCGGCGGGCTGGTGGTGCGGCGGGTGCCCGCCGGCGCTGGAGCCGCTGGAGCACGGGGACGCCTGGATGCCCACCTTCCCCAGCTCCAGGCTCAGCCGCGTGCTCGCCAGCTCCTCCTCGTCCTCCTAGTCGTCGGTCGATCATCAAGAATTAATTGTTACTCCTATGAGAGCAAGCAAAGCGCAGCGACGGCGACGCCGGCCGGTTGTAATAAATCATTCACCTGATGAGTAGTAGAAGCGGGAGGGGGAGGAGGAGGCGCGTGCCGCACCGGCGGCGGCTGCTGCTCGCCGGCCGGCCCGACCCCGGCCATGTCGGCGAGCGCCATGGCGGCGTGGAGCTCGACGTCGACGGTGACGCCCCGGCGGCATTGCCGCTGCCCGTCGCTATCGTCAGACATGGCGCGCGCGCGAGCGGGGGGTGGGTGGAGAAACAAATAGAGGTGCGGTGGCGGTGCGGGAGAAGAGAAGAAGAGGGTTCGACTTGGACTTCGAGTTGTTCGACGGCGGGGCGGTGCCAAAGCCAAAGCCAGAGCGAGTAGTCCCCCGGCTGGTCCCCCGGCCGGATTAAATATCTCGCTCGCCGCCTCGCGGGCAGGCGGCCACCCCGGGAGCGCCCGGTGGAGCCCCGTCTCGCCCGTCCCCGGCCGGCACGTGTCGGCACGGCTCGCGCCGCCCGGGCTCACCTCCACGCAGCAGGCGCTCGGTGGACACGCGGAGGCCGGGCGACCCGCGACCAGCATGCAGACTGCGAGGGGAGAGGGAGAGCGGGCGGGCTTGTGGCCCGAGGCGGCGGGACAAGGGGGGCCCCGCGTGTCAGCGGCGGGCGGCGTGGGCTCGCTCGCTGGACGGTGGACCCGACCCGACCGAGGTCCGTCCGAGCAAGCGCCCTTTTCCGTTGGCTGCCTCGGTGACGTGGCCTTCGCGATGATGCATGCTGCTGCTGCTGCTGGGTCCGCCGCTGCAGCAGGCACAAGGGTGATCTCTGTCTGATTAGACCAAACCTGACGGTCTGCTGATGGAGATGGGGGAGGGAGAAGCGTGTGTTGACCGCTGATCGCCGAGCTTGTCCGCGTGCTCTGCTCGCCCCCAGGGCGCTCGACCAACCGCTGTCCATCTTGCCAAGCTCAGGCAGGCGGCACTTGCGGCGGGGATGCCGAGGCGGCCAACCGACTCAACTGAGGCCTGTCGTCTCTCTACGCTACTGTACCGCTGGATAAGGTTATCCAATCCTCTGTAAGGCATTCCCCTGTTCGGCTGAGCTTATCAGCATGCCTTATCAGCCGTGGAACAGTGTTTTTCTCTTACAGCAAATCAGCCACAGCCGGCTTATAAGTCAAAAAAACAGCCTGCCAAAAAAACAGCCTGCCGAACAGTGTTTAGATCACTTGAAAAGTGCACTATGTAAAAAAAGATTCTCTGTCAAATTAAACTTGTGATACATGTATGGAGTACTAAATGTGGATAAAATCAAAAACTAATTGTACAGTTTGGTTGTACTTTGCGAGACGAATGTTTTGAGCCTAATTAGTCAATGATTGGACAATTATTACCAAATACAAACGAAATGCTATAGTGAATTTTGGCGCTCCAAAATTTGGAACTAAACACAGGCTAAGTTCTATTCAGTAAGATTCTCTCCTCTATACTCAATTCTTCCGCACTCATCCATCCTCTATATCATCCTCTATCCACTCTATCTACTGTGGGACTCACTTGTCACTTTATCTAAATATATCCATGTGTGATCTAGTTTTGAAGGATTTATTGAGACGAATTTAATGGTGCAATCGAAATTTAATTTGGATTTTTGGTTTGTGAGTTATAACATTTTTTCTTTGTTTAGCTAGCGGGGTCGCCACTGTCCACTATAGAGTAAGCACTGTACTACTCTAAATATAGAGTAAGAGAAAAAATAGAGTATCGTTTTAGAGTATCCAGTGCAACAGTTTTTACTCTATATTCATACTCTAAAACTTTAGAGTATCCTTTAGAGTATCCCACCACGGCCGGTCTAAGACTACCCACACTCATAGACATCTATATTCATCCTCTATATGTCCTAGTCAGCAAGATTCTCTTCTCTATACTCAATTCTCCCGCACCCATCCATTCTCTATATCATTCTCTATTCACTCTATTCACTGTGGGACACACTTGTCACTTTATCTAAATATATCCATGTGTGATCTAGTTTTGAAGGATTTATTGAGACGAATTTAATGGTGCAATCGAAATTTAATTTGGATTTTTGGTTTGTGAGTTATAGCATTTTTCCTTTGTCCAGCTAGTGGGGCCCGCCACTATAGAGTATAGAGTAAGCACTGTATCACTCTAAATATAAAGTGAGAGAAAGTATAGAGTATCGTTTTAAAGTACCCAGTGCAACAGTTTTTACTCTATATTCATACTCTAAAGCTTTAGAGTATGGTTTTAGAGTACCCACTGCGGGTAATCTAATCATTTCTTTTCCCGGGACTCTGGTCGAGCAACCGGCAAAGTACCTGCTCCTACTTACCGCACGATCTACAAGTAAAAAGATGGTTAGCGATGCGTAGTAATGTATTATTGGCTGCGTATCGCTTAAAGTGATTAACGTTTTCATCAAATTTCTATCAAATAATATTCACATATACGACTTCAAAACAACTTATTATGAAAACATTTTCCGTAAATGGTGTTTCTTTACAAGTATCATAAATATTGGTATTTTTATCTATAATTAATCAAACTTAAAATACTAAAACATTACACTATGCTAGAATTACTTTCTTTCGTATACGGAGGGAGTACTACCTCCAATCTACTAAGGATATGAATTGCATTTTTTTTCATGGGTGGAGGGGGTACTACCTCCATTCCACCAAGGACATCTTTTGGACCGTAGAAATTTTACATAAAAATAGTACAAAAATTTTACAGGAGTTTATTTTCATAAGAAAAACATAGGAAACAAAAAAAACGACATTCCAAAAAGGCCCTAAATTGCAATTTTTTTCTAACTTTTCTAAATACATAGTTTTTGCTAAGTATGTAGAGATACATTATGTTAATATACATAATGAAAACTATATATATTTTAAAAATCAGAACGACTTACAATTCAGAATGAAATGAGTACAATAGAAATTGCTATATTTAAGCTATCTCAATTTTTAAATAATAATATTAAATAACTAACTAGTACAATTAAAGAGACAACTCATACTTCATCAGCCCTAAATAGATAATTTTCTGAAAATTAACAGATAAATTAAGGACATTGGCAAAAGATGCATGTATCCTTATCATTTTTCATTTATCAGAGAGGAGATTTCTTGGATTTTGGATTAGGAGGCAATGACCTATCTTCTTTACACAAATTTCAAACCTCATGAAATTATTTATTTTGAGATGGAGGTTGTAAGTAATAGTTTATATTATTTCTATAGTCCAACAATGACAAACTACATGTTTCTGTGAGCAAAAAAACACCTCAAATATAAGAGAAGTAAAAAAAGTAATTTTATTATATTTTAAATCAATTCAATTTGATCAAGTTTATAAACAATAGAATCAATATTTATATCTCTAACTAAATTTAGTATGAAAATATATTATATGATTTATCTAATAGAACTTATTTGTGACATAGTTTATATATATTTAGCTAAATTTAGAATTATTTGATTTCTCAGAAAACACAAGAATTGCGGGCGGTTTTTTTTGAGACAGAGAGCGTATTAAAATGAAGTGGGAAGAGACTGAGTTTTTCTCAAATGTACGTAGTTTCTTTGGGTTTCATGTTTTATTTATGTGATATACATGGGATGCACCATGGTTTAACTTTAATATAACTAGATACTATCTTATCTATTGTTTAACTTATATGCCCTCTATCCTACTCCATCTTTAAAATAAGGACTTGGTGAGTTTACTTGAAGACAAACCGCTATATATTTGATCAGATTTTGCTGAAATGTATGGATATTGATATTTATAATATTCTCTCTATTCAAAACTATAAAATGTTTTGGCATTATCTAAATACATTGGTTTTATTTAATACATATATTTAGACATAGTGTATATGTAAGCGCATAGTAAGAATTAAGTATATAGAAAAACTAAAACGTCTTATAATTTAAAATGAAGGGGAAATTAAAAATTGTAATTTTTCATGCAATATATTTCTGTGGTATAGTAAGTGATATATTTTTTTTTGAAAATAAACTTATACACCCTCCATCCTAAATTAACTGTCGTTTTGGGTTTCTGTGCTACGAGTTTGACTCGATTTATAGAAAATATGTGTAATATTTATATCACCAAATAAATTTGTTAAAAAACTAGATTCAAAGATCTTTCCGATCATACTAATTATGTACCATAAATATTAATATTTTTAAAATATATTTAGTCAAAGCTATTTCTCGGAAAGTGAAAACGACAGTTATTTTAGGACGGATGGAGTAAATGGTACTAGTAGTAAACTTATAACGCATTTTATTGTAACGGAGGGAGGTGCCAAGGCAGTGTTCAGACTGTCCGCAGTGGATACTCTAAAATGATACTCTAAAACTTTAGAGTATGAATATAGAGTAAAAACTGCTGCACTGGGTACTCTAAAACGATACTCTATCATTTCTCTCACTCTATATTTAGAGTAGTACTGTGCTTACTCTATACTCAATAGTGGCGGGCCCCACTGGCTAAACAAAGGAAAAAAATGCTATAACTCACAAACCAAAAATCCAAATTAAATTTCGATTGCACCATTAAATTCGTCTCAATAATTCTTCAAAACTAGATCACACTTGGATATATTTAGATAAATTGACAAGTGGGTCCTACAGTGGATAGAGTGGATAGAGGATGATATAGAGGATGGATGGATGCGGAAAAATTGAATATAGATGAGAGAATCTTGCTGATTAGGACGTATAGATGATGAATATAGACAGTGCGGGTAGTCTGAAAGCCAACTCGGAAAAGGTTATGCGTGCCATGCCTCCCGCGGCTAGGCACCCATGCGACCAGCCACCGCACCCCACACAGTGACAGCGTGCGGGTGGGAGGGAGGAGGAGCACTGACACGGGCGACGGGGCGAGGCAGGCAGCTTGACCCCGTGGTGACAGCTGACGGGACGGGTGTCCACCCTCCCGATCGAGGTCGGTGACGGTGAGCCATCATCGAGGCCGCGAATTGACGTCACCAGTGAGCCACGAACTGGAACGCCGCCCGTCCCTCTGATCCCTCGCTTCGGCTCCAAGGGACGTTAGTATTTGTTTTAGTCTTATTATATTAATTGATTACTATTTTCTCCGTTTTATAAAAATTGTCATTTTTTTCAACTTTAACCAAATACATATATAAAAATACGAATATTTATACTCTAGGAGTACTTAGAGTACATTACTACCGCATTTACCCTATCGAGGGAAACAGCTACTCCGTAGTCGTCCTCTCATCCTCTGCAGTCTGCATGCATTTCGATCCTCTGTCACCTGAGAGCGAGACGGTCAGGCCGCAGCGGACACCGTACCGTCAGTCATCAGGTAAACACACCCGCGCGCGCGCACGGACTGATACAGTGGCGGTCCTGGTGCCCGTGCCGTTGCCATGCACGCACAGGCAGTCGATGATCAGGCATGCACAGTGGTCAGTGGACCAGCATATCTCTTCCAATCCGTCCGCCGTCATTGCTTGCAAGTTGCAAGCCGTGCAGCAGTCAAGTGCACATGCTTGCAGATAGCAGTGCCACGGATGGATGCAATGCACCAGCGCTCGCACTGTTGCGACGAGCGGCCACAGGTTGCAAGTTGGGAATTGCACCTGTACAGATGGGTGCTGGGACGGCGGCGGAGCGCAAGTTGGCCCGGCTCTGCCGTCGTCCCTCGTGGCGTACAGTGTAGGTGACCAATGGGACAGCGATCGCCCTGCTGCTAGCTCGATCTGTCTGGTCTCGGGCCCGGCTTTTGACGCGCCCGCCGCCTCGGGACTCGCTGGTCGTGGTAAACTCTGGTGACCCCCTAGGACGACGGACGGCACGGCAGTGGCGAGCGAGCGCCCACGTCGCCGCGCCGTGCGCCATGCGTTGGTCACACGGTATGCTGCCTAGTGCCTGCATGCCGTGCCGGGCGCGGGTCGACAACGGCAGGCGTGGAGGTACCCTGCCATAGTGCGGGCGAACCGATCTCGGCCCGGCGGCGGCGCGCGGGCGCGGCAGCGTCTCGAATTCAAAGTTTTTTCACTCTCTCCGTCACATCAATTTTTAGACACGTTCGTGGAGAATTAAATATTAGTAAAAAAATAACTAATTACACAGTTTAGTAATAAATTACAAGATAAATCTTTTAAGTTCAATTAGTTTATAATTGGACAATAATTATTAAATACAAACGAAAATGCTACGCTAACTGAGTTAAAAAAAATTTACAATGTAAACAAGTCCCCAGTCGCGATCGCCGCGCCCACCGCTTGAGCTGCTAGCTGATTCGATGGATGCGATCCGACAGGTGCGGGCGCCGTGCGCCACCAATAGATGACTAGATGGGCCGGGGGCCCAATGAATGACAAGATTCTCTCATTCTAAAACCACGGCGCCACGCAGCGGTGTTGGCTTCGCCACCTATCCGAGCGCAGGAGGGGCCGACGCCGGATGGAGCCTTTCGATCTCGTCCTGTCCTGCCGGCTGCCGCGGATAGGAATACTACTACTACTACGATAGATGCTGCCTTGTTTCTGAAACCTCGTTGGCCAAAAGGTGTGCGCGCGCCGCCGCCGTCGTCGCCGGGGCCGCAGATCGATAGCGGCTCGCAGAGCATCGCGCTACGTACCCCTACACGTCGCGCGGTCTTCGTCGCCTTCAATTCGTCAGCCTGCGAAGACCATGCTACATGCCGCCGCCCGCCATGCGTATCCGGGTTTTCATTGGAGCTACTCGTAGCGTCGAGCGAGGTCTCGCGGCCGACCGGCTTTTATGTCACTCGTTCATGCCTTGTCGTTGCGTGTCATCTCCCAAGGGAAGGAATGTTCAGACTTGACCACACTTCTGACTGATCGATATTCCTGCGTGCCATGAGCGTGAGGTAACTATTCAGGCAGCAGTCGTCAGTCGTCCTGCACTGGCTGGCTGGCTGGCACCCCGCACGAAACATCAAACAAGCCCACCAGCACAATCTACGAGTACCAGGGACGAAGCTAGAATCAGACCGGAGTCAGGACTGCTTCCTCTTCTTCTTCCTCCCACCCCTCCGTCTCTTCTTCTTCCTCCTCGTGGCGGTAGTCAGGACTTAGAGGGGACTGTATGTTCCCATGGCCGGTAGGGGGGCTGGAGCCCGGGTTGCCCCCCGCTGGCTTCGTCCTGACGAGTACAAGTACGAGGAGATGAGAGCACACACATTTAACTTTTTTTTATTATATATTATGCATTCTTATAGCATTAAATTTTGTTCACAAACATAAGCTTATCTGGCCAACATTTAATTAATGCCAACTTATAGCAACGGTTACCTGAATATGGGGTACTCATTTCCTTTCCTCAGTCTATTCTAAAAATAATGTGAACACTTGCATTTTGTAGGTGTGCTAAGGTAGACTACTAATTAGGTCCTGTTTGATCCCTCTAGTTTCTAGGAATCTGGCTTTTGGAAACTGGGTGGGATCCAAACAGGCCAATTTTTGTCTAGTTTCTTGTATTAGTTTTTGTCAGATTCTTAAAAATCAAGAAGCTGCTGATACCTGGTTTTTGCTAGTTTTTGGTGATCCTGTGAGCAATAAATGAACATAGATTCTTAAAAACAGGGGATCCAAACATCCCTACTAGTTTTTCTCAGAATCTAGATTTTAGAAACTAGAAGCAAAAACTGGTTTTTTAAGAATCCAAAACTCATCAAACAGGCCCTTAATTATTAACATCTTTCGTCTTTCTCCATCTCACAAAGAGCTGAATTTCCGAGAAGTCAAACTTTTTAACCTTAACCCAATATATATAAACATATTAATATTTATGGTGGATAATTAGTGTTATTATATGAATATTTTAATATATTTCCATAATAAACTTATTTGAAAAAAATAAATTTTGCTACTATTTCTATAAATCTAGTTAAACTTAAGAAAGTATCTGATTGAGGGAGTACTTTCTATACAAAAGAAAGTATCTGATTTTATAGTAGGTGAAAACTATTTTAAATTTGGATAAATTTATAAAAAAATTTGTCAACATTTATGAGGTCAAATGAATACTATATG
This sequence comes from Saccharum spontaneum, assembly GCA_022457205.1. Lineage (NCBI taxonomy): Eukaryota > Viridiplantae > Streptophyta > Magnoliopsida > Poales > Poaceae > Saccharum > Saccharum spontaneum. The sequence continues at coordinate 8,623,072 of CM039598.1, forward strand.
AATATATATTTGAGGATGAATGTTATATAATTCCTGACATTTATGAAGTGTGTGTTTAGATTGGGAGCGGAGGAAAGCTTCTCCTATGGGCTGACAGTCCACTACTGGTCGCGTGGGTTCAGGCCGGCCAATGCGCACGTGGGCCTCAACAGGCCGTACATATCTGCGCCCAAACACCTTGACCGCGGGCCGGCCCACCTGGCCATCGCTGTCCTCCACCGCATCCGATCCGACGTGATGTGAGTTGTGATTGTTCCGGAGACATCCTCCCCACCCCACTCCACTCCACGATTGCTGCTTGGCTGCTGCTGCTGCGGCTCGGCTCTCAGATCCAGCGCCGCCGATGCCGCCGCCGCCGCAGCCGAACGGGGGCAAGGTGACCCCGAACCTGGCGATGGACGCGGAGGCCACGCGCCTGCTCAACCTCACGGTGCTCCAGCGCCTGGACCCCGCCGTCGAGGACATCCTCATCACCGCCGCGCACGTCACGCTCTACGACTTCAACATCGACCTCAACCAGTGGGTGAGCCAGCGATTCCCCCAACCGCCGCGCTCCAATTCCTTGACCCCCGATCCGATCCGGCATGGTCTCACGGCGGATTCTGAAATTCTCTGCTTGTTGGTTTGTGCCGCGCAGAGCCGGAAGGATGTCGAGGGGTCGCTGTTCGTCGTCAAGAGGTGAGGGTTTGGGTTGGGGGGGGGGGGGGTTTGCTTGCGCTCGTATGCGGTCTGGTTCTGTCCTGATTGTGCTTGATTGGTCCAGGAACTCGCAGCCCAGGTTCCAGTTCATCGTCATGAACAGGCGCAACACTGGTACGCACTAACTCTGGTTGGACTTTCTGGTTCGCGTCTTGGGTAGTTGGTTTTGTTCTATGATGACCCACGGGTGACTAGAAGCTGTACTAACCGACATCATCAATCATGATATAAAAACCATTCATTTCGGATCTTGTTAAATGGAGATAATCACCTTGTGATATCTAAAGGTTAACCAGTGCACTGCAACGCCTATGTCGCTGCGAATTTTAGCTACACATGTGTGCCCTGCGTTACTGTCAAGGTGATCTATCTCGATTTAGAGTGAACCACTGTAGCCTGTGGTAGCTATATACTACTTCCTGTTGCTTACTTTGGGAAGTTGATAAAGTTTTGCAGAAGTATCCGTTACCGTTTGTTCAACCATTCATTTGAATCCCCATGATCATGTCCTGTCTGCTCTAGTTGCCAGTGGCAGAAGGGGGGGGGGGGATTCTCCATAGATAATATGAAACCTCTATTTACCAGATTAATTATAGTTTTATGGCCAGCTAGTACTAATTGCTGGAGATAGCTGGGCCATCACATGCGCAATTTGCAGGGAAGCAGCTAAGCAAGCTTAGAATATCTAGCTCTTTAGATGGACTGTTTAGCTAGCCTTGCAACCTTTGTTAGCCGCACTTGGGGGGGGATGATGTGGGGGGGGGGGGGGGGGTGCGGGGTGGCACTATGGCCTGCACTAGGCTCCGCCACTGCTAGTTGCATCATGTTGATGACCTAATGGCATTTGAGCTTTTGACTTTCGAAGAGTGTATAGCTCTGCATGAGACTTGCCCTATTCTTTCTCAATCTTTGATGCTCCGAGTGACCGCCAAGCAATAATTTTTGTAGTGTCTTGGATCAGAGCTGAAAAGGCGGTAACTAAATACAGAGGCACGAAAGCTTGGCGCTTTAGGTCAGGAGGTGGCGACAACCTAGCTGTTGTCAATAGTTCGTGTGTTGTGGGTCAGGTCCTACCCTGTGTTTGTGTTTTAGTGATCTAGGCCTTGTTGTTACTTAGCACCCCCACTGCTCGGGCCAGAGTGGGGGGAGGAGGCTTCTTGTACGGGTCCGTCTGTTTTTACCTCTCTTAATCCAATGATACGCAGCTCTCCTGCGTACGAGAAAAAAAATACTGAGAACTTGAATTTCAGTATTCCAAAGATCACACTGGATCAGTAGGTTCATATGAGGTCCATTTGGTATAATTCTATATAAAAAGAGGTCATTTTTTTTAAAGATAGCTGTGTAAAGAATTTAGGTAAACTCTAGCAAAACTCCAGCTTTTCTTATGAACCTACTTGGGGAATATGATGGGTGGACCTGTATAGGCAGTTGGGCTACATTAGGACTTAGACTGAGGACACAATTCTGGTTTCCAAGGCATGTTAAATAACTTGATAGAACTTTAGTACCTTTAAGTTTATAATATATGCACAAAGTCAGATGATTCATGTGGTGAATCCTTCATGAGAAGTCCGATGATGTTGCTCTCAACAGATAATCTGGTGGAGGATCTCTTAAGTGATTTTGAATACGAACTTCAACCTCCATATTTGTTGTACCGGAACGCTTCACAAGAAGTAAATGGAATTTGGTTTTACAATCAACATGACTGTGAAGCTGTTGCAAGTCTATTTGGAAGGTAAAGGCTCTTCATGTATTCTCTTCCCATGTTGGAGCTATCTTTCTCTGAATTTATGTACTCTCCCCGTTCCAAATTGTAAGTTGTTCTGGCTTTTTTTGGATACATACCTTTTGCTATGTATCTAGACTAGACATAGTGTATATCTATGTACATAGCAAATGCTATATATCTAGAAAAGCCAGAACAACTTACAATTTGGAATAGAGGGAGTAGATTATGAACATTACTGTACCATATTTTAGTAGTTGTTCTGATCTGAAGTCTGTATGGTTATGTATTTTTCAAGATCCAGTTAGTTGTGGATGAATGGGAAATGCGTAGTCTTACTAAATGTGAGCATTGTTAGCTGGGATCACATTCTCTAAATGAGAAATGTGGCAGGACCTGTGACTGTGATGACAAAATCTTGAAATTCCCAAATTAGGTGTAGAGCAGGGATGTGCAGTGTGCTTACAAACCTCTGATACTCTTGGAGATTGTCATGTCATGTTTCCCTGATGCTTCTACAAATAGCTAGTATTGCGCTCTATTTAGAATGTATACAACATGGGATTGTGATTATGTTAGCATAATCATTTTCACATGTTCCTTTCCAAAAAAACAATTGCATCTCAGGATGCCTTTTCCAAAAAAATTGTGCCTCAGGATGCCATGGTGATGGCATGTTTCCCTGATACTTGTACAAAATGGCCAGTATCATGCTACAGGACATTATGATCATTTTGGCATAATCTTTGTCACATCTGTTCCTTTTAAAAAAGAAGAATTGTATCTCAGGATCCAGTGATGAACTTCTTTGTTAGAATCATGTGGGCAGATAGTTTACGGTTTGCTGCTCAATTTTATGTGCAGGATACTGAATGCTTACGCCAAAGTACCTCCAAAACCAAAAGCGCCTTCCACAAAAAGGTCCATTACCTGTTTCCAGTCTCTTGGATTCAACCACTTTCATTCTTTCCTTTGAATTATGTATTATCAATTGTGCTGAAGTTTCTTTCATGGCCACAGTGAGTTTGAGGAACTAGAACCTCCGCCAGCATCTGCTGCTATAGATGGCCCCCTTGAACCTCCACCAGCATCTGCTGCTGTAGTCCTTGATACCCCTGAAGAATCATTAATCAATTACTTCAGTGTATGTTAAACTGTCAACTATCAGCTATTTCATTCTGTTTTTTTTTTTCATGTTGATTGAATGGTATATCCTCATTTATCTGCATTGTGTACTCAATGACCATTGTAGCATCTCGGTTGATGTATGTACACAAGTATGCTGCATTCATGGTTGGATATATTATGCTGCATTACAAAATATCTGCTGTGTCTAACTATGCTGAGATTATTTTTCCAACATTTCTGCAGGGTGCTGCTAGCATTGGAAGTGTATCAAACGCACCACTGCCTGGAAGAGTGCACCCGTCTACCGAGAGCGTTCCATCTTCCCATGTGCCATTGATCATTCCATCTGCTGCTCCAACACATCAACTACCCCCTTCAGTAGCTTCATCAGCTCCACCATTGCCCATCCATGACACTAACGCCCACACTAGTCGGTCAACAAATCTTGTAACACCGGATTTCTTTGCGCCTCCACCATCCTCTTCAACTCCACTCGCTCCGCCGGGTGCATCCGTGATTCCTACTGCACCGCCTCTTCATCCTACTCCAGCATCTGTTCAACGTTCTCAATATGGCACCCCGCTGCTCCAACCTTTTCCACCGCCCACTCCACCTCCTTCCCTTAACCCTCCACACAGCGATAGACCTGTTGTTACAAGGGATAGAGTCAAGGACGCGCTACAGAGACTTGTTCAGGTATGTTCCACACTGAAAACATACAGGGTACAATTCTTTGGATTAGTAGTATCATCTTCTCTAACTCTCACCAAAATGCCCAACAGAGCGACGAGTTCATCGATTTGGTGTATCGGGAATTGCAGAAATCACTTGTATAGGCTGCTTAATCTTTCCGGAGTTTCTGGCTTGTGACAAAAATGCTTGTATTTTTTTCCCTTTTGACTTTTTGCATGCTTCCCTTCCCGAACTCTTGTATAGTTTTGTGTTAGTGTATTGATGTAGAGTACTATAGGAATGGTTGATAGTATTTGTGGGGTCCCCTGGTTCTAAATAACTGTGTTGGCACTGTCATATGCATATTTATGTAACTGAAAAGTGGAAGTAAAACTAGGTTTGTTCAAGACCGTTGAAATTTGGATCTATTTTTGTGTGATGTACCGAGAAATTTCATTATAGGTGTCAGAATTCGTGTGGTACTGCCGCACTGGCACATGTTCTGTTTTGCTTAAACTTTTTGACCTCAGCGATGAGAGCTTTGTAGCATGATGTCCACTGAAACTGAAGTCACGGTGGCTCCGAGAAACTTGTATGATGAAAGGCTTAAACAATCATTTATATTGAGATAGATGCCTGTACTTGGCGTGGACAAATTACGACACTACTAAGATTGTAGAAGTCTGTATTTTTTATTTCATAAACCTCGCTTTCTGAAGAAGAAAATGAATAGCAAAAGAAAAAGGATATATGATGTTGACTTTCCCTGTTGTACGTTTCTTTGACAGCCGACCGTATAACCTACAGCACAATCATATTCACATTCCCTGAACTACACTGTACATGTCAACGGCACTCTGTGATTGTGGCTTTGCCGCTGCCCAGCCCGGCGTGCCGGACGACGATGGTCACCGGAACGTGAGCATGACCAGGAAGCCGAGGAACGCGGCGGCACCGACGCCGGAGCAGCAGAGGTCAAGGATGCCCTCGCGCCTGGCCGTCCACTCCTTGCGCGCCTTCTTCCCCCTGACGAAGTCCTCGTACCTGACCCTGGCCGCGTCCTCCGCGCACCCGCGCCGCCTGGGCGCGGCCATGGCGGCGGCCACTGCGGCGAGCCCGTCCCTGCCGCTGACGCCGGCGCCGTCGGCGTCCTCGATGCGCAGGCTGACCTCGCGGACGTGGCCGTACCGCTCGTCGCACGTGACGGCGGCGTCGAGGGCGACGCCTCCCTCGCCGCCGGATAGCACGACGGCGAAGCGCGCCACGGTGTCCCCCGTGAGCCACTTGCGGTCGACGGCGACGGCGCGGCGGCTGGACGCGTTGAGCGCGCGGCCCGTGGCCGGGTCGAGCAGCACCCAGCTGAGCTCGAGGTCGGCGGGGCAGATGGCGGAGGCGGCCGTCGGCGACGTGAAGCCTTCCTGCACCAGCGCGTCGACGCGGAACGGCGCGCCCAGGAACCAGTCGGAGGCGGCGTCCGTCTCCACGACGCGGGAGAGGATGCTGACCCCCGCGTGGCGCAGGTCGACGGCCGACACGAGGCGCGCGGGCAGGGGCTGTGGAGAAGGGGGAGGGGACGGGGAGTCGGAGCACGGGAACGGGAAGGCGTCGGCGAAGAGCGCCCGGTGGTCGACGCCGGCGCGGCCTAGTATGCAGGGGAGGAGGTCGCGGACGGAGGGCCACATGGCGAGGCAGAGCGCCCGCCACGTGTCCGGATCGGTGGCGAGGCCGTGGAGCCCCGAGCTCGCGCACCCGACGGCCGCCAGCGACGCGCCGTCGAGGCGGCGGAGCACGAGGGTCAGGACGTCCGCCGGGAGGTCCTCGATGGCCGTGCTCGTGCCGCCGCCGTCGTCGAAGGCGGCTGGGGACGAGGCCTCCGTCGCGCCAACACCCATGAGAACGATGGCGGGCGGCCGGCCGGCCGGGAGCGGGGAGTCAGTTGGAGCGAGGAGGACGTGGATAGGAAAGAGAGCTTGTGGCGGTGGTTGCGCGCGTGTGTCTCTGATGGTCTCCGGCGTTGGAGGAGGCAGGCAGGCTTGGCTAGCTACTGGCTTGTTCGTTGGTTTATAGTAAATGGGTAGCTGCCTTGCCTGCCTGGGGAGGCCGAGAAAGCGAGGTGTTTCTGTGCCCTACTGCCGGCGCTGTGCGTGCATGCGTCGACCGACCGGTCACCGGTCGCATGGGGAGGTGCATGCTGACGAGAAGACAAGCCACGGCGCAGTGCAGCGTGCAGGCAGGCGTGTCCCGCGTCTAGTAGCTCGCTCTCGCTCTCGCGGTGGCCTTTGCGTTGCGGGAACGCAAGCAAGCTCGGAAAGGTCCGCGACGACGGAGTTTTTTAATTAATTTTCCGTTTTGTTTATCAAACACGCACAGGACGAACTGGATGAAGCTTCTCTCTTCTCCGATGACGGCGACGGCTGACGGCTCCCGCCCACCATCTCGATCACGCGGCCCGTTGTACGTCGCTGGCGCGTGGGCCACGGCGAGGGAGGCGTCGACCGCGGCCAACGTGCGGCGCGCGCCTTGGACCGGCCGGCGTGTCAGCCAGGTAATTGGGGTGGAGGCTGACTGGCTGAGGTGGATGACGAAGCCTGCCTACCTGCCTTTCTAGTTTCTAGCTAGTGGTACACTGGTACAGGGAGTGAACCAGCCAACCAAGAACCGACCGTGCGTGAGCAGTGGCTGGTGGTCTCCCCGTAATAACAACAACAAAAAGGCAAAAGCTTGCAGGCGCACGCAGCGCAGCCGTGGCGGGCGGCTCGGGCGTCGCCGTCTGCTACAGAGGCAGCAGCAGCCGTCGTCGTCGTCGTCCGGCCCCGGCTGTGGCTGTGGCGGCAGATGCACGCTGTGGCAGCAGCAGCAGCCGCCATGATTGCAGATGCATGCATGGGAAGGATCGGAGGCTGAGGCTCCGACCCGCCGGGAGTCCGTGACCGGCCGACCTGCCGCGCGTGATGGCAATCGGATTTGGCATGTGCGTGTTAGGCTATGTTGACGCGCAGCAGTACGTGCTTAACTGGTCCCGCCACCGCCATTAATGAGATGCTCGATCGCGCTAATGGACTAGTCCTACGTGTACGGGCTTGATTCGCTCGATCGCTGGCTGATCATCAATCAACGCGTGTGGATCTCCATCGGTCGGTCGTCTCGTCTCGTCTGCACGCGTTGCGTTGCGTGCGTGACATAACCACACGTACGCGCGCGGTTTCAAAACTTCAAATCCGTGCGTGGTTTCATTCAAGGTTTCGGCCGGCCTCTGTTTGGCTTAGGGGGCGAACATGGTTGCTGACCAGCAGGGTGCCACGCGCTGGCGTTTCAACGGATGGGGCTTCACTGACGGGGAGTCGTCGTCGGTGATGCGAGATCGAGTCTGTCTGCTGGCAATATATAGGCATTAGCCAATAGCCTTGCTTGATCTGGATGAGGATAAGTACTCGGTTCAATCGTCTGTGTTAGGAGCATTGCATTGCATAACTATTAAGGAGCTAATAAAGCAAACTTAATTAAGCCTATTTTCCTTCATCATCTAACCTGCTGCGCCTGTTCCTGCAGCTAGGTAACTAGCTAGACTGTGGCGCACTACTATCGATCACTTGGGCACGACGCAAATCCTGACCTCCTCATCAGCTAGCCGCTGCCAACTGTTCTGTTGTTCGTAGATTCACTGTTCACATATAGGAGTGTTATCTTTTCCTTGTGGTACCATCGGTCATTATATTGACACAAGTGGATCTTCCTGCTTCTAGAATTAATAATCGCTATCGTCAACCATTTGCACGGTCAAGTTTGACACATCGCCTTTTCCCATCAAAACGTTTTATTTGACGACTGCTCTGAACTTGGCTAAGTTGCATTGTTAATTATATGTTTTTATTATCGCGGCGGTTTGGCACGCACGGCTACGTGGTGGGCGGAAGAAACGGTCACGTCAAACTTCTTCCCCTCGCAAAACATTATTTTTTCCTAGCTTCTCTTCTCCTATATATTTTTTAAAAATTACACAATACGACGTAAATGTCCATAACATGCAACGTACACTCACCCTTACGAACATACTTACGCAAACCCTACCCAGCACCTCTAAAGGACTGACTCGATAGATCTCGAAATTCACGAAGTCACCCCATGCGCCTCGCTGTCGAAGGAACGTCGCCTACCACTAAAAGCATAGCACGTTAAATTTTGGATTAAATTCAGGAAAATACGAGCACCTGTGTGTCATCGCCTATCGCTGATAACACAGTAGCGGTTTCAGAACCGTTGTTGAGAATCCATTTTGACCGCCTGCAAAAATTGTTTACGTTGTGGCGATGGTAATTCTTATAATTTGAGAACGATAAGCGTGAAAAAAGTTTAGAATTGCTAATCCATAACCGGTTGTTTTTTTCTCTCTCCAATAACCGGCTGTTCCGCCGCCCTACCCAGGTTCCACCGCGCCCCCAGGCCGGACACCGCTCGCCACGCCCCTAGCCCTTGCTGCCTTCATGTCGCTGCTCACGAGCCCATCGCGCCGACATTGGGAGCAGGCCACCTCTAATCGCCGCTCCACCACACGAATCTGCCCATGGCGGCACAACACCATGCCACTCCGCGTGCGCAAGCCCACCCCGTCCGACGCTCCTTGGTGCCGCCCTCAACGCTGACGCGGCTACTCCGGCTGCGGCCCCTCTGGTGGCTAAGGCTAGGTTGATGGACGCCCGTTCGTCATCACCGATGGTTCACCTCAACTTTGCGGATGCTGAGGTGTCGGGGGTGGAGACGAGGCCCCCTCGTCGCACGTCAACGACACAGGTCGGTTTGACGTCGAGGCTGGCGACGCGGCTCTTGCCGTGTCGGAGGCGGCCTTGGCAGTGGATCTCTGTCTTTCAAGCCCGGACGTATGCGGCTCGGGCGAAACATCCTCAGCGGCGGTATTGGCGGGGAGATCCCCTCCAGCCATGCCGGCTGTTGCTGCGGCCGCGTTGTTGATTGAGGAGAGTTTGGAGGAGCGGCTTTGTCTTCCTTTGCAGACGCCCCTCATCCATGGGCCGCCGAGGTTGCGCAGATCCCGAACGCCGGCTCCAGTTGCGTCATTGCGGCGCAGTGAGTGCATTGCCGTCCAACCACGCGAGACAGACGCCACCAAACAGGCTCGGCGTGTTCTCATGAACAAGCTAGGATTGGAGGCTCCGTCCCCCAATGTTGGCTCCGACACGGTGCGCAAGTATAAGGCCGCCTTCCGGGAGCCGCTTTTAGACTCCACCCATGACGCGCTACAGCTTCTTCTTGGTGGAGAGTTCGACCCAGTGGCCATGGAGCTGAACATGATCGGGTTGGACGACGAGGACAACTAGGCTATTAGCATTAGCACCTTTGTCGTTATAGTTTTATGTAATTACAACCTCGTGCGAGTGTCGTAAGGGTGTGGAGTACGATTTTCGGTAATCTTCGGATTACTGTAAATTCGGTTTGTATTAAACAAAACTCATTTATTCTGCTTAATGAAATACGTGCTATAGCACGTTCTCGAAAAACGCTGACGCGGCTACCTCACTAAGCACGCAAGGCACGAGGCCTCCAGCCCTCGGCGCGTCACAGGCGTCCCCGTCGGGCCTGTCCAGGAAGGGATAAGGTTGGGAGGGTGGATGCCACCGTAATTTGGAACAATTTATATTTTTTCTGAAATTTGTGAACAATTTGACATATATTTTTTTTGATGTTTGGAATCCATAGAAATAATTTGTAATTTTTTTAGAAAATTTTTGTACATATTTGTGTTATTCCTAAATTATATCACTCTATCCAATAAATTACACTAAAAAACTTATTGTAATAAATATAGTAATAAGGCGATGTAAATATATCTATAAGACAATTTAAGTGTATGAGAAAAATCTGGTCGTTGGAATTGTTGGCTAGACAGTTCCAGAAATTTTTGAAGTGGCCAAATATTATTAGGCATAACAGTATTATATAGTATAGGTAGATAGATGAAAAAGATAGAACCGTGCCCATTCAAAAAGAAGGCTTTGAAGCGATGTGCAACCGATCGATCGTTACGCACGCCGCACACGCACCTCTCTCTTTCTCTCCCGGTGAGTGATCGTGCCACGAACCTACTAGCTACTACCACACCAAAAGGCAATCGGCGTGCGTGCGTGATCGGCCACGGCGACGTGACGACGGCGACGACGACGACGCGTACTTGTACTGCACCGTCGTCAGGCGTTGTTGGCGTGTCGCTGTCATCGGCGGCTTCCAGCTGCACCTGCGTGCACACACAAGCGCCGGCCACGTCTCTGCACGTCCGGCGGCACGGGGTGCCGACGAGCCGTCGCCGCCGCTCCACTAGGCCACGACGTGGTGGCCACGTACGGTACGGGCAACCAGAAGCAGAAGAAGCAACAAGGTGCTGCGTGCACTCGTTTGCGTCTAACGATTAAATATATATTTTTTGATTAAATTATTGTCATTTGGCGAGACTGCAAATCGAGGCCCTGTTTGTTTGAAAAGGAGATCGATCGAGGATGCGTATGGTTCATGCATATATGATGTCAAGTATATATGCTCATCAGTCATCACTTTGATGATGGGTACGTCGTCCGAGCGCAACTTGTCAAGAATGGTTCAGGCATGTGTCGTCATTTTTTCTTCCTTCCTCATTTAATGTCTTAGAAAGCACTTCTTCTCTTCTACAACCTCCCTCATCACATACGCAAATGGTCATACTACATCATATCCGCACACCGATCACACTCACACGTAGAAATCACTTCTTTTCTAAAACGTCCCTCATTTTATTTGTGAATGTTGGAGGCCGGAATGGTATATTCCTTATTAAAAAACAACGTAAATACCTACAGGTATGAACATCCAGGAATAGTGGGCACCTTATAATCACATTGACTGTCACTAGATAAATAGCTACATAAATGAGAATAGAGAATGCCATGCCTAGGGCCTATGTGGGATTACATTTGGACTACTATAATAATATGGATTATGAATATGATTATTGTAGCCTTGTAGGTTGTTTGGATCCCCAGATTATAGCGTATTTGTCTATAGTTTCCTACTGGTAGGTTTGAGATACTCACTTCACCGTATAATATAGTGCATTCAAGCATTCAAAAGTTATAGCCAAATATAAGAAGTTTTAGAGACAAAAGATAGTTTTGCATTAAATGGTAGCACAAATTTGGTAGTTACTGCTCCCTCCGTCCTGAAATAGAGTGCATTGTGACTTCTAAAATTTGTATTGAAATACAATGCATTTTACATAATGACTGTTTAGATTTGGCAAGGTTTGTTAAAAAGGAAGCCTTGATTTGAGGAGAAACTCTATAATTGGAATAATCTATGGGTACATGCGTCATTTGAGTGTTCCCTTAAGTTGTCTTAGAATTTTTAGAATGCACTGTATTACAGGACAGATGGAGTATATTGTTACTTGTCATTTATCAACCAATCTCTATTAATTACGGTGATGATAGCGTCTGATTAGGAAATAAAGTAAGGATATATGTGTCTTCTATATTATCTCTTAATCTTAATTTGTCCTAAAGGTCCTGCTTGGTTTACTTCCAAAATTTACCAAGCCATTATTTTGGCTAGTATTTAGTTTGCTATCAAAACTTGCCAACCTCTCACATTTGGCTTGTCAAATCTATGGCAATTTTTTGTTCTACTTTTGGTTGCCAAATCTTTGGCATGACAAATTTTTGTCTCAAACCAAGCAGGCCCAAAATCTCTGGAATACACTATATTACAGAACATGGGAGTAGATTGTAAGATACAATGATATATTGGTTAGATTATTATAATCCGATCCATAATGTGTATGGATCACGTAGAGGTTGATCCTTAGTGGCCTTAACCCCTACTAGAGTTTGATCTTTGTTTTTAGAGTTTTTAGAGTTTGATCTTTATTGGAGAGAGTACAGCCACCTCGCTCCCAATTCCAAGGAATGCTCGGTTCTCTTAAAAGACTTGACAGGAACAGAGCATGGTCTTAAAATAGTCTCATCACTCAAGTTTAACTAGGATCTAAAGTGCCACTAAGGTTGTTCTTACCCACTAGGCTACAGACCTGTCGCCCCTTCCCCCACGTCGCTCTCTGGGGCGGCTCAGGCGGTCGCCCCCACCGTAGCCCCTCTCTCACCACTCCGCCTGCCTCGCCGCCGCTTGAGCGCGCCGCCGGGTGTCCGCATAGCCGCAAGGATGGCGGCGGCGGGGCCTTCTTCCCCTTCCCCCTTCTTCCCCTACGCTTTTCCCTCTCCAGTGGTGCTGTTGCGAACGTCGAGGCCCCCTCCGTCGATGGCTGGCGCGGTCGTTCCTGCGTCGGGGAGGGCGGATCCGCATGCTAGTCGGCCGGATCCGATCATCGGATCTGGTGGCTTTCGAGCTCGCCTGCCCACATCTTCCGGCGGCTGGGGCGCGGTGGTCGCGTGGTCGGCGGTCGGGGCTGCCTGGGTGCTCTCCTCTTGTCCCCTCCCTTGCTCAAGCTACGTCTGGGCGGGGCACCGGAGGTGGCAGGGGAAGCGCGGTGGTGCGGCGGTGGGGCTAGCGTCCGTCTAGATCTATAGTGCTACGACGTGGCCCTGGCCGTCGGCGCAGTGCGCGCGGAGGCGGTGGTGGTGTTGCTTCGTCGATGACGCTGTGTGGTGTGGCCGGCCGTGGCTTGGCGGGTTTGCTCCAGCAGCACCATGGTGGCACTGCCTGGCGACAGCCTGGTGTTGGCACGCCCGCAGTGCCGTGGTGGCACGACTGGCGGTGCCAGGCCAGGGTGAGGTAGCAGTTCCACCGCCTCCATTGCTGGATCTGGCGGTCATTGGGCCGAAGCTACTCCGGTGCAGCTCGCCAGCGGTGGTGGTGCCGTGGGGCCGATGCGGAACGGCAGCGCGGTGCAGAGGTTGCTGAAGGCCTTGTGCAGCGTGTTTGATGCGGGACTGGCTTGGCAGGGGTTGGGACGTTGGTGGGTTGGGTGATTGGGGCTTCTTCTGATCCTGGCCCTTTTCTCCCTGTCATCTGCCTTCCCCTTTGCTCGGGCTGGATCCCGTGACGGAGCTGTCCAGATGCCGGCTTTGCAAGTTCCGGCAGGGGCGGACTCTCAGATGGGCTTCTCCTGGAACTTCTCCTGGATGGCACCCCTAGAAGCAGCAGTCGGGCGGGGATGCTGCCAAACCATTGCTGCTCCCTGCCTCCTGGTAGGGTTGGGTCTCCGGCGGTGACGGTGTGGAGGTTGCTTGAGGTCAAGGAGAAAGCTTTGGAAGACGACATCTGCGGATGCCGTTTCCTTCTTGAGGCGTCCGTCCTTCCTACCTCTCCTCCTGTCGTGCTGGATGTTGCAGGTGAAAACCTTCCTTTGGTGGTGCCCCAATTCGCACAGCAGGTCTTCGTTTTTCTTCTATCCTTATTAGTTGTTAGTTGAGATGTTTAGTTGGGTTGCTTCGACCAAGTTGGAACCAGTAGTGGTGTGAGTTTTGATAGTTATTCAGTTGTTGTGTAAGATGAGTAGTGCACACTCCTCTGTTGTATGGTTTTTAGATCCAGTTTCCATTCAAAAAACTAGACGAGCTCTTGCCTTTTTTTTCTTTCTTCGTCTAATAGAAATCACGGCAAAGCTTTTGCCGTCCTTTCTAAAGAGAAGTTCAACCGCAAGCTACTGTGTTCTAAAGCCCACTTGTGATGCTCATATCTACCACTCCCTTGATATTAACTAGTGTTTCTGATTGTGACTAGATTAAATATACATATAGATGAGCTAGTAATAGACGGGGTTGTTAGAGAGTGGAAAAACTGAAAAGAGACTGGGAAAGCATGCAGATCCCTTGGCTTGACAAGAAGTAAACAAAAGTTTCAGAGGCTTTCAGACGAGTCAGCTTCATCCTCTGTAACCACCAGCAACACAAATACATACGCTATTGCAACTGGCGAAGGCGACGCAGGAGGAGTTTTGCTTGGATTCGAAGCACGCACGCAGCTCCCAGCAGAGCATATGCATGATACGATTTGGATTGGAACTTGGAAGAAAGTTCAGCGTGAGGCCTTTTTCCTTTGGCAAACGTCCCATTTAGTGCCGTGACAAGTGACACGCACTGGTGAGCGATGGCCATTTCTTTCAGAGCTGGTTGCTGCTGCTGCTGCGATATGGGCAGCGAGCTAGCAGCCGGAGATGATTGCATTTTTAGTATTTGTTTACACGCTGATAATGACATCCATCTCTTTTATTTATAATACTATATATTATATGGGACGAATGGCACAGCGACATCTTATCAACAAGAATCTGTTGCTTTTGATGCAGCAGAAGATACAATCTAGAGTCCAAACAAAACAAAGATGGATAAATAAATAAATACCAGGCAATCCAAGCCCACCCACTGCTCATAAGGCCAGACCCGCTCACTCAGTCAGGCCCAAAAGCTTTGATTTGGCCCAGCCCACACGCCATCTAGGGGAAGTTTCCTTCCTATAACTGTTTTCCTATTGTTATTGGGCTGGGCTACTTGCTTACTGGGCTCTGTGCAAAGCTTCAGCTACCTCTGTTTGTTAGGTTAGCCGAGGCATGAGACTGATGATTGATGAAATAACAGAACTTATTTCGATTTTTTTTCAGCTCCTAATATACGTTTGTCCTGTCAATCAAACACGGAGTACGGAACTGTGACTGTCAGCAGGAAAGCAAAACCGGTTGTTGTCGTGGGAGGAAGATTACATTTCTGCTTTTCAGCTCAGTCATCTCCTTGTCTATCCTCATACCAGTGCTCTCCCCATTTCTTTCATTACATCTGTCGTCCATTCAGAGGTTCAGATCGAGAAGCCTAGTGTTTTTGCTGCATTTCTTTCAACAACACCAATAATCATTTCAGCTCGGGTTAGTAGATTCAGATAGAAGTCGCGGAAGTAGATTAGAGCTAACCCAGTGCAGATCCTTGGAAAGAATTTGGACATTGTCTCTCAATGTCCTGAATGCGATCACATCGCAGGTCGCAGCTAAACGGCGTATATATGTCAGTATATGTACTCTACTTAAGAGGCATCGAGGCAGGGATAAACATCAACCTGAATGACATCATTGCTGGGAAAATGTGATGCACAATAGCGGGGCTTACAGCTAATCTCAAAATTGGTTAGGCTCTTTCGTATATTTATTCAGACATATACGTTATATAATAATTATTTCATAGACTTCAGTTATCAATTTTTTATATGCTTATCCATCCCATTCACAATGTTTCTCCTTTGCACTGCACCTCCATGTCTGTTTGATATATCTCTATTTCTTTAGTTGACAAGCTTGCACTATGTGTTTTCACATATCACAATCAATATCCATATGTCCCTTCCTACATTCATGTATATGTAAGCATGGGGATTTTTTACTTTCGTCCACCAAGTGCAGGGGCGTTTGGTAGGGTTCTTTGGAGAAGATTCTCCGTAAGGATTACTCATGTTCAGCCAAATAGCCAAAATGCATATATTGATTCTGGTGATAAGCAGACAAGAATCACTTCATTCAGAGCTACAAGAATTGCTCCTCAGTCCTCACCACTCCTTTTTTAATCTCCACTGGTATCTAGAATCCATTTTGGCATTTTCACTTGCCTCCACTAGAATCAAATTACCTTAGTGGTTTACTACAACCACCAAGGAAATGAGTATTGCTTGGCGGTTGGATCTCGATACTCAATGAAATTTTAGGCTGCCAAGGATTTCTGTTTTCTGGTAGTGTCTGACAGCTAGGCCCTTAATTTGAGCATCCGAAAATATGATTTTTTTTTAAAATCATCCCACCAGTCACCTACTGACGACAATAATTATTTTTGATAATCATCGATTGTAGGGTAAATTTTTGTAACTTTTGAAATGAAAAATATTAAAAAATCATCTGCATGGCGATACACATCATTCAGGTATAAATGAAATTAGCTTTTTTTTCTATATTAACAAGGCATAAGTAGGTAATTTAGAACCATATATATGCTAGGAATACTCTGGGTTAATTTTTTTTTAGTGATAGCAGATATACTCCCTCCATCTTAATGTATAAGGCGTAGCTACCTCTGAGCCAAAAACAATAAAAATAGATTTAAAGGGTCACTTTATATTGTTTTTTTGTTTACAATGACAAGGTGGGTAATTTTTTTAAAAAATATGTACTGTTGAGTTTGCCAAAAACTGATCGACCGGTGTTCCTTTTCTTTTTTGAAAATTTCTATGATTTTTTTCTAGCACATTCCACAACTATTAACATGGAGGCCGGCTACAATATGATTTTCAAATAGGTAATATATTCCCTCCATCCCAAAATAAATCAACTCATAGAATCACCCTAAGTCAAGATATCTTAAGTTTGACCAACTTTATATAAAAAGGTAATAACATCTATCACAACAAGTAAGTACATTATAAAAATATATATTTTATATAAAATTAAATATCTAGTGATACTAATTTGGTCATGCTCTTTCTATATATAAATCTAGTCAAACAACTGTAGAGGTCGATTTATTTTGGGATGAAGAGAGAGTACTAGAAGTAGTAAGATAAGATGCTAAACTAGTAGGTAGCCGAGTATGGCTAATTAGAGCTCAAGTTTAACCTGACAAGTACACACATAATTAAGGCAGTGCGTGTGTGCCGGGGCAAGCTAGTAGTAGTAGGCATGCACGTTGGGTGTTGTTTCTGAAAGATATGGGTGTGTCGATCCTGTGGTTGGATACGATAACAGTGGCACTGGTGTCTGTTGAATCTGACAGGAAATGGACATCATGATCATATTGTCGTAGCAGGCGTCGTCTCTGCACACTGTCTCTCCCTCCCTCAAAGGAGGATTGCTAGATCGTTACACACCAGCAATATATAGCATCATGCTTTCCGTTTTATACAAACAGTAAATCCGTTATCTTGAACTTTTGCACGAGCTGATGCGATGCGATCAGTCGTGATAGACGACGCCGTATGGTATGGTCACACACCACAACGGTTGGCAGGCACTGAGGATGCCTTCATGGTCCCCAGCTACACACTCAGGCGGTGCTTGGTTCAATCTCCTAAACTTTAGTGACTGTCCTATCAGATGTTTGACACATGTATGAAGTATTAAATATAAACTATTTATGAAACTAAATACAGAGATTGAGACTATTTTGCGAGACAAATTTTTTAAGCCTAATTAGTCTGTGATTTGAAAAGGTTGTGCTACAGTAAACATATGCTAATGACGGATTAATTAGACTTAATAAATTCATCTCGCGAATTACTGACGGATTCTATAATTTCTTTTTTATTAGTATCTGAATATCCTATGCGACGTCCCATATGACAACTCATAAACTTTCACTAATGCATCAAACACCCTCTGAATCTGAATACTAGTATTATTATTGTGATCTGATCTGACGATCGATGATCGAGCTTCCCACCAGGCCGAGGCCCGCACTCATGGATCTCTATATCCATCCTCTATATGTCCTAGTCAATAAGATTCTCTCCTCTATACTCAATTCTTCCGCACTCATCCATCCTCTATATCATCC
Source organism: Saccharum spontaneum (assembly GCA_022457205.1). NCBI lineage: Eukaryota > Viridiplantae > Streptophyta > Magnoliopsida > Poales > Poaceae > Saccharum > Saccharum spontaneum. Next base: position 8,640,820 of record CM039598.1, read on the forward strand.
TCTATCCACTCTATCCACTGTGAGATCCACTTGTCACTTTATCTAAATATATCCATGTGTGATCTAGTTTTGAAGGATTTATTGAGTCGAATTTAATGGTGAAATCGAAATTTAATTTGGATTTTTGGTTTGTGAGTTATAACATTTTTTCCTTTATTTAAACTAGTGGAGCCCATCACTATAGAGTATAGAGTAAGCACAGTGCCACTCTAAATATAGAGTGAGAGAAAGGATAGAGTATCGTTTTAAAGTATCCAGTACAGCAGTTTTTACTCTATATTAATGCTCTAAAGCTTTAGAGTATCGTTTTAGAGTACCCATTGCGGTAGTCTCAGTCAGGTATGGGCCTAGAGCGGTAATTTGGAACTGCAAGCAAGCAGACTGCAGACAGCCCCTGCGTGCGCGCTGCCGGCGGTCAGGTTCCAACTGTGCACCCTGCTGTGTCGTCACTCGTCAACACTGGCAGCTGGCATGGCCATTTGATTTGGGCTGCGTTTAGTTGGTACTCCCTCCGTGCCAGAAAGAAAGACGTTTTCGCTTTCCGAAAAATAACTGACGGCAATTATATATTAAAATATATAAATATTTATGCTAAGTAATTAGTATCATCGGAAAGATCTTTAAGTCTAGTTTTTTAATAAATTTATTTAGAGACATAAATGTTGTACGCATTTTATATGAACTGTAATTTTATTTATGCTAAGTAATAATTTTATTTAGAGACATAAAATTTTTGATGAAATGTATCTGTAGAAGTTTTGTTGTTATTTGGTAATTAGTGTCCAATCATGGTCTAATTAGGCTTAAAAGATTTGTCTCGTCCATTTCATCTAAACTGTGTAATTAGTTTTATTTTTTATCTATATTTAATACTTCATGCATACGTCTAAAGATTCGATATAACGGGAATCTGAAAAATTTGGCAAAATTTTTGGCTGGCCTGACTCGGTTGTTGGCTTGTTGCCATGATGGGTCACCTCGCTAGCTTGTCGTTTCCTGTGTCCTGGAATAGACCCATGCATGCACGTCTCGTCAGTCAGCCGTCAGTTCTCTCATCTCTTGGCATTGATCGATGAACAGACTCGTCGCTAGCTCATACACGAAGCAGTGTTGTGCCCACTATATATTTCTTCCCTTGCCTAGCTTGCTGTCGATCGATCAACGGACGGACCATCTAAAATCTGGTACTAAAATCTGCTTGCAGAGCATATGCAAAATCATTTGGCCGTTGAATGTACGTAGCGTTTCTACCATGGTTGGTCTCTGAGGTTCGATCGACCGTTGCATGATTGGATATGATATACAAAAGTATATAGCTTGATTTTCTAGCGGTAATTGATATATGCTATATATATTTGATCATATATATGAGGAAAGGGATTTAGTCATGGCGGTCGGTTCGACGTATCAAATCTCGATCAGAGCTACTCCCTCTGTCCCCAATTGTGTGTCGTTTCCGGTTTTTGTGCCCGCAAGTTTGACTCGATTTGTATAAAATACGTGCAATATTTGTATCTCCAAATAAATTTATTAAAAAACTAGATTCGAAGACCTTTTCAATGGTACTAATTATATACTATAAATATTAATATTTTTTAATATATATTTAATTAAAGTTGTTCCTCGAAAAACGTAAAACGACAGACATTTAGGGACGGAGGGAGTAGCTCTGAATACTGAAAAAGGCAAGAGACTAGCATGACCCAAAGATATAGTTTCCCGCATTTCACGATGTGTTCCTCTCTCACGTCACGAAGACGCCTATGACAGTATTTTCGTCGACCAGCTCAACCCCTCGCATGCTGAGACAATGCGACAGCTCTTCCCAGAACCATAAGGACAATGACCGAGGCGCCACGTACGCCAGCGCATATGATCGCCGATGATGGCTATGTAGTATGATTAGCGAGTAATAGCCTATGATCTTCTTACGCAAGCGAGGGCAGAGCCGATTGTATAATACTAACACCCCCCACCCCACCCACACACACCACTATAATGTGCCATGTTCGTGGCACGTCGTTGTAACTTTCACTATTTCTCGATCTTAATACAAAGATGGTATAACTCTAGCTCAATAATTTTGCTTATATAAAAGAGACAGAAGAGAGAGAAGATACTCTCTCCGTCGCTTTATATCTGTCCTCATTGGTGTACGTGCCACAAGTTTGACTCGATTTATAAAAAATACGTGCAACATCTGTATCTCCAAATAAATTTATTAAAAAACTAGATTCAAAGATCTTTTCAATGATACTAATTATGTACTATAAATATTAATATTTTTAATACATATTTAGTCAAAATTATTTCTTGGAAAATGCAAACGATAGATTTTTTTTTTGAGGGAACAAACCACAGATATTTAAGGACAGATGGAGTAACTCTTATTTTCATGGTAGCCAGACTCGGACAGATTACTACGTCGGCTAGTAGGGTCCACCATGTTTCCATTCATCTTTCTAAGTGCTTTTGCAGAACGAGCTCGGCGGCGGCGACACGAGGCCCGGCATGGAGGGGCATGGGGCGGTAGTGGCAACGCGAACCCGAAACGGAGAGGCACGGATGGGGGCGGTGGACCGGCATAGAGCGAGCGTGGTGATGATGGGCATGCTTGGGCGATTGGTTTGGGCCCTCTGTGGCTCATCAAGAGAGATGAACGTGGATGGGAAATAAAGAAGTATTCAGGGCTGAGCCTAAGGTGGTGTGGAGTTTGGATTGTTGAAGAGGTTCTCTTTTAGATGATGTGGTAAACTATGGAGTAGTTAGCTGACTTAATTATTGGAGGTGTCTTAAGCGATGCAGTCTCCGAGTTATAGCTAGAAAGGCTTTTGGATAAACTTGCAAGTAGATACCTACTGCAGCTATATAGTATGTAGTAGACCGCAAAGCTTTAGAGATGCTCGCACATGTGGTGTCACTTTTTTGGTAAGTAGGCATACTATGATATAATCTGGTCCAAACTATACTGATAGTATATCACTAGTGGTCCATATATCACTGTTGACCTACCTAAGGCTAGCCAACGGATTTGAACCAGGGGCGGATCCAAAGGGGGGGCTGGGTGGGCTGCAGCCCCCCCTATGAACCTAAGTTCTCCATTCAATTAGTGTTAATTAGCCTTAAATCACTATTAATCTCTAGCTCAAACCTTAAATCTTCACTATTTAGCCCCCCTTTGTCCTCATCCTAGATCCGCCACTGATTTGAACGTATCATGAACAACCGTAGTGGCAATGGCATCAAAGTTAGTGAATACATATTTATATGACTTGCCCTAAAAGAATCGCAGAAACCATAGTACACTTTTGTTTTGAAGATATGGATGCATATTTTGCCGGTTGTTTAGATCAAGTGACAAGAGATTCAAGTCACTCTAGAATAGAGCCAATTCATTATTTGCCAATCTAAAACAATTTAACAAAGTTGATGACAAGCCTAATAAGCTACCTACTACAGCTGCACAAGACCACAATACATGAAGAAGCATCGGATTTGGGAGAGCACATATAATAAGTACCAGTTTTTTAATAACTTTATAAGCTTTGTAATTGTACATGCTCGTTTGAGAATTTTGAAAACCCGCTAGCTGTCGATTTATAGCTGTTGTTTGTCTAATACTCCATGAAAAAAATAACTATCACTTCTGGAGGAGTCAAACAAATTCTACTTTGACCAAATTTATACAAAAAATACTAGTATTTATGATGCTATCCAACCGAGGAGTCAAACAAATTCTAGTTTGACCACATTTATACCAAAGATACTACTATTTATTATGATGCCGAAACTATAGTATAGATGTTGTTTGTCTACACTCTACCTACTCCCTCAATTCCAAAAAATATACAATTTTCACTTCCCGATAAATCAAACAAACTCAAGTTTGACCACATTTATACAAAAAGATACTAATGTTTATGAAGCTAAATAAGTATCATTAAATTAATTATGAAATATATTTTTAGAGCAAACCTATTTGAAAATGCAAATATTGACTATATTATTTTTTAATTGAGTTGAACTTTAAAAAAATGAACTTGCATTCTTTTGTTGGCCGGAGAGTACCTTTCAGTTGCAAACAAAGAAGGATAGTCGACGAAGAAACGGGCGCGGTCAAACCGTGTCGTCCCCGCTGGAGCACTGGTGTATAGCCTGCCTGGTCAGATTCCGTGTCTCGTAGTACGTAGGACTGTAGGAGTGTAGCCGCGTAGGACAAGGGAGATGGGTGCTCAATGCCATTGATGCTGCGCTCCAGGTCACGAATCTCGATGGCTGTTAGTACAGAGTACTATATAGAGAGAGTAATATAAAAGAAAGTAGTACAGTACTCCTTTGCAAACTTGCGTACATCGCCAGAACGTCAATTTTTTTTATAAGGAGGGAGTACTAGTACCATAGGTCCTGTTTAGCCTGCTTATAATCCGTAATTTTCAGCTCGTTTTTTTAACCGGAACAGTGTTTTTCTCTAAAAAAAATCAGTCGGAACATTATTTCAACTTGTTTTTCAGCACAAGCGAACGAGGCCTATAGTGGCAAAATGTGACGGATGAATTGATGATTAGAATCCAAAATTCACACTCGATTAGCTCAATGAGTGTTATGAGTTAGTATGACTCTCTGGCCGCGCATGCCATTGCCATGGGTGCCTAGCCGCGTTAGGCGACGTTGGACAGCTTTGCTTTGACTCTTAGGGCCTGTTTAGATCTCAGAAATTTTGCAAAATTTTTCAGATTCCCCGTCACATCAAATCTTTAGACATATGCATTAAGCATTAAATATAGATAAAAAATAAAACTAATTACACAGTTTAGACGAAATGGACGAGACGAATCTTTTAAGCCTAATTAGACCATGATTGGATAATATTTGTCAAATAACAACGAAAACGCTACAGTAGCGTTTTGCCAAAAATTTTGGCATCCAAACGGTGCCTTATGCCTATTTAGGCATTCCAACTGGAGTACACCCTCCGTCCCTAAATGTCTGTCTCTAGAAAACCGTTCCCTCACAGACATGTTTCCTGGGTGACCAATATTAAGGGACGGAGTAGTATATATTTTTGTTTGACGTGGAGAACAAATTAGAACCGAGCAGGGGCCAAATGTAGGAGCTGGCCAAACACAAGTACTCCTACTAAACATGCATGGCTAGGTAGGGAGTAGGTGTGCTGTGGCTGTACTACGTGCTAATAGCCGTACCTAACGCAGGGTTAAAAAAACCGGCCGGTTTACCGCGGTTTACCGCGGTAACCGCCCAAACCGGGCCGGTCCGGTTCCGGTCCGGCCCGGTTAGGGTTTCCTCAAATTCAAATTTAAAATTTGAAAAAAAAATGCTGAAAAAATTCCTAAAAATAGTTCATGATTTATAGAAGCCAATGGTGTAAAAATTTTTCAAATTGGAGTTCGTTTAGTATTTATTTATACGTATAGAAGTTTGAAAAAAAAGAAAAAAAATCCCGGTCCCGGCCCGTTAAGGCCCCCAAATTCAAATTTAAAATTTGAAAAAAACAAAAAATGCTGAAAAAATTCCTAAAAATAGTTCATGATTTATAGAAGCCAATGGTGTAAAAATTTTTCAAATTCGAGTTCGTTTAGTATTTATTTATACGTATAGAAGTTTGAAAAAAAAAAGAAAAAAAAATTCCAAACTCAAACCGAGCGGTAAACCGGCCAAACCGGCCGGTTACCGCTCCAAACCGGCCGGTTTACCGACCGGAAACCGAACCGAAGAACATTTGAATTCAAATTTGAATTCGGCCGGTTACCGACCGGTTTACCGGTAAACCGACCGGTAAACCGCTACCGCCGGCCGGCGGTTACCGGAAACCGGTCGGTAAAAAAAACCCTGACCTAACGTCCTAACGTCTCTCTCCCTGCCGGTTTTTTGTTAGCCTGTCGTGCATGGTGCAGCCTTAGGCCATATGAAGGGTCTGGTTGTGGGTGTAGGAGGGCTGAGCCCATGGTTGATGCAGGCAAACAAACCTGAATCTGGCCAGGATTGCTACTGGCTGTGTTTAGATCCGAATTTTGGAGTGCCAAAATACACTGTAGCATTTTGTTTGTATTTGGTAATAATTGTCCAACCATTGACTAATTGGTTCAAAACGTTCGTCTCGCAAAGTACAACCAAACTGTGCAATTAGTTTTTGATTTTATCCACATTTAGTACTCCATATATGTATCGTAAGTTTGATGTGACGGGGAATCTTTTTTTGCATAGTGTACTTTTCGATGGATCTAAACACAGCCACTATCGCATAGCTAGTGAGATCCGAGTCTTGTCTGCACTCGACCGTAGAGGAGGAACTGTGAGCGTAGTGAGAGTAGAGCATATAGGAGTAGTATTCACTCCAATAAAGCCACGATTACTGCAAAACGCATGTCTGGGCATGTGTGTTCGTCGACGTGAGGCCAAACTAATTAGTAGGCCCAAACAAAGCAAAGCACGCTGCGCCTGCGTTTACCCTTTCTCGTGGTCTGCTCGCGGTGGCACTGTGGCAGCCGCGAGCGCGCGCGGCGAACCGTAAGACGATCCGCACTGGGGACCTGTATCGCGTCCTCCAGGAGCATATAGCGTACGCGAACGCCGCAGCGGGTACGCTAAATGAGACGGTAAAATAGCGGAGGCGAGCTGCGTCCGCCAAATCTGGCGATTTCGCGTTCGTGCGCTACGCGCGGATGTGGCGCGTGGGGCCCGCCGCCCACCACCGCAGAGCGCAAGGGCGGCCTCGCGACGGCACTCGATGACGGCCGAAGGAGGAGGCCGCGCCCGCGCCGGAGCCGGAGGAGGAGCGAGGTCGTCGCGGACGCGCCGTCACGAGCACCGCCGGGAATGAACGCAGCCGCCTCCGCCGCAAGCCGAGCCCGCCTGCTCCCCGCTCCCCGCGCCCGCGCCCGCGCCGGAGCCGGAGCCGGAGGCCGCGCGCTCGCCGGGGCCGGGCCCTCGCCGGAGGACGCCGCCCGCGAGGCCGCGCGCTCGGAGGGAGACCGCAGCTCGCGCGCCCCCGCTGGCCGAGCTCGCCACCGCCGCCCGCGGGGAGGAGGGAGAGAGGCCGCGCGGGGAGGAAGGGAGGGAGGCCGCGCGGGGAGGAGGGAGGGAGGCCGCGCGGCGGGGAGGAGGGAGGCCGTGGGGACCGATGGGGAGGGGGAGAAGGAAGGGAGAGAGAATGATGGTGAATGACATGTGGGGCCCATGATATAGAGGATGAGATATAGAGGACGGATGGATGCGGGAGAAATTGGTATAGAGGAGAGAATCTCGCTGACTAGGAGAGAATATTCGTTTTAGAGGATGAATTTAGAGTATGATGAGTGCGGATAGTCTAAACAAGGCCACGAGGGTACAGTACCGCCATGCATCGCGGCGACGGGGACACGGTGCCGGACGGACACACCGCGCACCCGCGCGTCGCCGCCGCCTCGAGACCGTGGGTGTGAGTGGGCCACGCACGCAGGCAGAGTAGCACTGGTTTCCAAGTGTTTTTTATGTGTTTTTTAAGTGTTTTAGATGTATATTTTAAGTATTTCATCTATCTTTAGATGTATGTTGTAAGGATTGTATCTGGATGTTCAAAAGTAGATCGGGTGATGTATCTCCTTTCTCATTTTCTGCTACCTCGTCTCGGTGTCTCCTCCTCTTCCCGGCATCACCCCTCCCACTTTTCTTGATGCTAGTGACGATCGGGACGGCGTTGAGCCCCGTATGGGCGCACGAAACGGCGCGGGCGTCCGGACGCGCCATTCATCCGGACATCCGAGCGCTAGCAAAACCGATCTTTTATACCATTATAAAAGCATCCATCTCCAAGATTCAGCTCACTCTCTAAATCATTATTTTGAGAACTATTTGGATAAAAATTGCTCAAACAGCTTGTCTATATCTTGCGCGCACTCTAGAGTTCAGCTAGTCGCACGCGCTATCTTTGGCTAGCGAGAAATCCAGAATAGAGGACGACTATATGTGAAGATTTAATTAAATAAACAGTTGGAGTGTATTTTTCACAAAAATTTATGTTCCTATTAATTATGAAGGATATAAAGATTAAAGAACTAAATCGTAAGTCTTACCTACATAGGCGGGATTTGTCCGTTCAACCTCTGGATAATGTCTAGAGGCAGCGGTAGTGGTCAATATGCCTACCTATATCGATACATATGCCTAGATTCTATTACCGAAAGGCGGTGCTTGATAACATTCCCAAATGATTTCTTTAATTTTTTGGCTTTTATCATAGTACAATTGTCTGTGCGCTGCGAATATCGAAGACGAATTTTCTTTTCCAGTAAAACGAGGCTATACGGGGAATGATCGAAAGCTTTCATAGAGTTCAGATGATCACTCCCTTTCTTAGCACTGCATTGGCTCGAAATTTGTTTATACATTCCTAAGGTCTTTTGGCCTACTACTAATATGATGCATATGCTGCAACTTGTTGACAGGAGTATATTAAAATCTGTTGCACATGGGTTCGATCAAAGAACCAATCTTATTCAAACCAAAGAAAAGTGTCCGGAAGTGTGAAAAGGAAAGCACGAGTCGAGATGGATGGATGAATGAAAATCGGCCGGGGTCACATGAATAATGCTAGTGGAGACGGTTACGTAGGTTAACAATAGGACTCAACTTGCACCTTTTTTTCATCCAATCATCAAGGGCCTGATGTACACTTATCTATTTCCGTACTGCTACCTTATTTTCTCCTGATTTGAATCCAACTTTGTAGAATTTGTGTCGAATGATTCGTCCTTGCAATTTGACCAACCAATGCCTAAAAAGCATACATGAATTCTGCCCTATATGTACATGCCTTCCTCACCTCCTTTAACTCGAACTCGGTCTCATGGCCACAAACTGTATGTTCACCTAATCACCTATAATGCGTTTGTAAGCCTTATGACTTTGATTTGTACTGTGACTATTAGCTATGTACCATTTTTCGGATGATAGCGGCTAGAATCTTGTTCCATTATCTAAAAATACATTTGTCGAATTATCTTGCCACATTTATTCTTAGATCTTGACTAGAACAAGACCAGATTAAATTAATGTAGCCACTCGGGCTATAAGAAAACACTAGCTAGCCATCAGCCCATCACGCGTGTGCTTGTCTCTGACAGAAGTTACTACTGATGCGCCAGAAAGGATATCAGATTATCAATCCCCGCAGTATCCAGTTCAAAAAAAAAAACAGTTAAAAAAACCCCCCGCAGTATATAGCGAGAATATCAGACATTTAATTGCTCTCAGCAACAAAAGCAAAGACAGGAACCCGTGATATGTATTTCACTAAGATCTACTCGTGGTAATAATTAGCTAGCTATTAACAATAGTTACCTACCTACCTATTAATTATTAACAGGAACTATTTAGATTGACCTGTTAATAGGTGGTTGGCTAGTTGAATGGGGTATAAATTAGCTATTGGAATGGAGTAGCTTTTAGCACACCTGCAACAATTAATAATGAACTAACTGATGCAAACTTCTCACCACCTAATAGTTCATAAGTCTATTAGCGTTTAGCAGTTTTCATACCCTCACCTGCTAATTTTAGGTAGTGTTTGATTAGGAGAAGGTGGGGTGGGACGATCCTGTCTCTGATTTTTGGGACGAGACTGCTCTATTTCTGTTTGGTTGAGAAGAGATGGGATGGATCCGTTTTTTTGTTTTATTTGAGGGCATCAAAAGTGGGATATGCTACTGACAGACGGGCCCATGTACCAGTCTATTTATTTTTTCCTCCCTTTCCTCTTCCCTACGGACGCTTCCAGGCAGTGGGGCGGGGCTCGGACGTGCGCTCGCCCATGTGACAGTGCAGAGCTCGCACGCGAGACTGCGGGGGTAGGGGCGGAGCTCAGCCACGTGGTAGCGCAGAGCTCACCTAGGAGGCGGCGAGGACGGACTCGGCCTGGTGTTCGCCAGTCGCCCAACCACGAGGCTCCGACAAGTCCAATCCTCTTCTTCCTCAAGTCCGACAACTCCTCAGCTCCGGCAAGTCGCTTCTTCCTCAGCTACAGCAAGCCCCGCTACTCTTCTTTCTCGTTCGTTTCCTGCGCTTGCATCGCTCGTCCCATGGGGGATGACCCTATCTGCCAAATTTGAGGGGACGAGCCCGCCCCCAGATTCCCTTGTATATTCCTACTCGGGATGACCTTGACTCTAGTTACCCCCCAACCAAACACCTGAAAAAAGGGTCCATCCCATGACCTTGACTCTACTTACCCCCCCAACCAAACACCTGAAAAAGGGTCCATCCCACCTCATCCCTGCATCCAAACACTACCTTAGTTGTTAACCAAAAAAACTTTACTAGACCTGAGCAAATCTAGTTCACCCTGACTTGACCCACCTGCCTTACTAAGCAGGGTCTCTGGACATGAGCCAAAAATAACCTTAGTTTGAGTCTGGCTCAAAATATTTCTTTTATTTATTTTCCTAAGCAAGAACAAAGGACCGTCTGCCCCGTTCTGACCTAAAAAAATGAGGCCCAGGACATTCGGATGCCAATTAAGAGGACTAAATATGAGTTAATTACAAAACTAATTGCATAAATGTAAACTAATTTGTGAGTCGAATCTATTAAGCCTAATTAGTCCACGATTTGTTAACGTGGTGCTACAGTAAACATATGCTAATAATGGATTAATTAGGCTTAATAAATTCGTCTCGCAAATTAGTCTCCATCTGTGTAATTAGTTTTATAATTAGCTCATGTTTAGTCCTCATAATTGGCACCCAAATGTCTGATGTGACAGGGATCCAAACACCCCCTTACATCTGTTTTGAGACAGAGGTATTACTTTGGAGCTAGAATTGCATTTGCTTTGAGATAGAGGCAGTGCTCCATCTATCCACAAAAGGATGTGATTCTTATTTTTCAAGGAGTCAAAAGATTTAAAGTTTGACCAAAGATATATAAAAGAAGTACTAACATTTATGATACAAACTAAGTACCATGAAATTAATTATAAAGTATATTTGTATAGTATATCTAGTTTAAGACATAAATAAATACTATTCACTATAAACTTAGTTGAAGTTAAAATAGTTTGACTTATATAAACTCTATAGTAAGTTATTTAGTGGACGTCACAGCTTTGATTTTGCAATGAGAAATCTAGATGTTTTAGCTTGTTTGGTTGGAAGCATGAGCAACATGCCTGATAAAAAAACGCTCACCTATTCTTAAAAAAGTTGCTTACCTAAGGTGTCATGAGGTTTTAATGATGCATTTTCACCTTTTTTTAAAAAAAAACAATACTACGCCGTCCCAAAATGGACGTGCTTTTGGCAATAGATCTTTACAAGTACAATGTGCACATATATACAATAATCAGAAATACAATTATATTCAGATGGCGCCAGTTGTTTTTTAGAATACTTTACTAACAATAATAAATACTATGCTCCACTAATTATTTCCTGAAATACATGCAGATCTCGTTGTATACAGTACTACTGCATTTAGGCCTTGTTCACTTACTACAGGAACCCAAAATATTTCCTCTTCCACCCATCACATCAAATCTTTAAACGCATGCATGAAACATTAAATGTAGGTAAAAAATAAAACTAATTGCATAGTTTGTCTGTAAAGTTCGAGACGAATCTTTTGAGTCTAATTAATCCATAGTTGGACAAATTTTACCAAATAACAACGAAAAGTGCTACAGTAACTTTTCACCCCAACTTTTCCCATCTAAACACACCCTTACTGTTTTATTTACCCGATGCCTTTCCAGCGAGCCACAGTGCCACACGAGAAAATACTAGGAGTAGTACCAAACCGCCGCGCCCTCCGCTTCTTTAAATACCGCGGGTCTCTCCCACCTCCACTTCCCACTCTCCTCGCCTCCTCCCGTCTCGTGATCCCGTCCCGCACCCCCGAATCCCGGAGGAAACCCCCACCCCACGCGCCGCCGCCATGGACAAGGCCGCGCTGGTGGCCGAGAGCACCGACGACGGCGGGTCGTCGTTCTCGGGGCTGCGCGCGTACGGGCGCGCGCTGGCGCAGACGCCGCGGCGCCTGGCGCGGCGCGCGTGCGCCGCGACGTCGCCCGGGGAGGAGATGAGCCGCGTACGCGCGCGTTCCGGCCCGCGGATGGCGCGCGCGCTGCGGTGGTGGGACCTCGTGGGGCTCGGCCTCGGCGGCATGGTCGGCGCCGGGGTGTTCGTGACCACGGGCCGCGCCGCGCGGCTCTACGCGGGGCCCGGCGTCGTGGTTTCCTACGCCATTGCGGGGCTCTGCGCGCTGCTCTCCGCCTTCTGCTACACCGAGTTCGCCGTCGACATGCCCGTCGCCGGAGGCGCCTTCAGCTACCTCCGCGTCACCTTCGGTGAGTGAGCACTGACTGAGCACTACCGCCGCCGCCGCCGCCGCAGAGCCAGCCAAAGATGGCGACTTTCGGCGATGTCGTACTCGCCGGAATTTAAAACCTTGGCTGGGCTTTGGCATTTCTCGATCGATCGATCCATCCATCAGCTGGGAGTTTTTGTTTTATATAGTCGCTCGATTTCGTCTCGGTTCGATCCTGTTCGTGCGATTTACGGCATTGGGGACCGAGACTGACGACATACGCTAGACTGATCATACGTTAGTTGAGAAGGATGGTTTTGTTTCTCATTAAATATTTGATGGTTATCTCAGCCAAGTCCATACGTGCTCTCTGCTTTCAGCTCGTCAAGTTGCCAAATAAAAGCTACTCCTTCCTGACGACATACTCATAGAGCCTGTTTAGTTGGCACCTCTACCCAAAAAGCAAACCCAAAAAGTGCTACAGTACCTGTCACATCAAATCTTGCGACACATGCATGGAGTACTAAATGTAGACGAAAGAAAAAACTAATTACACAGTTTGTCTGTAAATGTCGAGACGAATCTTTTGAGTCTAGTTAGTCTATGATTGGATAAATTTTGCCAAATAACAACGAAAAGTGCTACAGTAGCCGATCCCAAACTTTTTCACCAACTAAACAACCTATAGAACAAGTATTCATGTCTCATGTGTATGAGTGAAGCCACCTTAAAATATCCTTGACCTGTCCCTGTTGATTCTTTGGATGTCTCTTTTTTTTAAAAAAATAGTGTAATTTTCTATCTTTGGCACTATACACTACCTCCATCCCAGAATAAATGCATTTCTAGCGCTATGCACATGAACAAACGCTTCTTTAGATATGTAACTAGAAATATCTTTATTTTGCGATGGATGGAGTATTTGATTATGGATTATCGACACTGTTTTTGGCTCTTGAAACACCAGCATGAACAACAGAGGAAAAAGTTAGATTGCGACTCAACAATTTTTATGAGCGACTCACACAAACATCCATATCCAAATAATGCTAGCTGGAGGTCCCTTTCAGCAATCTTCAGCGGGAGGTTCGGCCTTTTGGTCCCTCCTCATCGGACCTGGGACTTTCTTCCAAGAAGTGAGCTAGATGCATCCATATATGCCACTCGTTTTCCACAACCATCATGAAAACTGCCCTGTGCTTTGGATGCCACCTCCACTCTCTGCACTCCGTCCATGTAGTAACAATGGACAGCGACTGCTAATTCTACAGCAGTATATGCGTGTATCATGCATGTTCTTCAGTCCAGTCCATGACCATGAACCTGTGTGGTTTGCCATGGTTGTCATATATGCAGGGGAGTTCGCGGCGTTCCTGACGGGCGCGAACCTGATCATGGAGTACGTCTTCTCCAACGCCGCCGTGGCGCGCAGCTTCACGGCGTACCTAGGCACGGCGGTCGGCGTGGACGCGCCCAGCAAGTGGAGGATCCCCGTGCCGGGCCTGCCCGAGGGGTTCAACCAGGTGGACCTCGTCGCCGTCGGCGTCATCCTCCTGCTCTCCGTCTGCATCTGCTACAGGTCCGTTACTATATTGACTGCTGTTGGTTGTGTAGTCAGAGGTCAATGAGTATGCCATTTCATTTAAATTTGTCTTTTTTTCTAAAAAAAAAATTGGTAGGAAAACGTTGCTTTGTCTTTATAGATATTGCTGCCTACAAGTGTCATTCTACTTGTCTTTTCTCTTGGTTCTCAGTCTGTATGTTCTGCACTTGCTGTCACACAACTTTTTGGCCATGAGTCCTTTCCTGCAGAGGGTCCAAACTTCAGTTCAAATATTTTAGTATCCGTTGTGGACAACTTGATCCAATTTTTCCATTATTACAATATAAAATATCCTTTCGTCCAAATTTTCATCACCTGACCGGTGTATAGGTGCATCTGGTGGTCTTGTACTTGTTGCTGATTTCATTGCTTGCTCTACTCTGTTCTGATCTGCCACCAGTTGATGATCTTGTTCAGAGCAAGTGGAACCGATTCACATCTCCGGTTCTATCTGTCATCAGAAAGGAAAGAATCTTGCCCATCATCCTTTCTGCCATGATCCAAAGTTTTTTTTTAAAAAAAAAAAATCTTTGCGGTAATGCAAAGCAAGTTTTTTTTTCCTCCGAAGCATCTTCATCCTTATCAAAATCGAAAATTCGACAAATAGTTGTTGCTGAATGCTGACGACGATACGAATTCCTCCTTTTCCATGGGCGGGCGCAGCACGAAGGAGAGCTCGGTGGTGAACCTGGTGCTGACGGGCGTGCACGTGGCGTTCATCCTCTTCATCATTGTGATGGGGTTCGCGCACGGCGACGCGCGCAACCTTAGCCGCCCCACCGACCCGGCCCACAACCCCGGCGGCTTCTTCCCGCACGGCGCGGCGGGCGTGTTCAACGGCGCGGCGGCCGTGTACCTGAGCTACATCGGCTACGACGCCGTGTCCACCATGGCCGAGGAGGTGGAGCGGCCCGACCGCGACATCCCCGCCGGCGTCTCCGGCTCCGTCGTCCTCGTCACCGCGCTCTACTGCCTCATGGCCGCCTCCATGTCCATGCTCCTCCCCTACGACGCGGTACGTCAGTGTGCTCGCCTTGCCTGCGTGTCATCCCTGACGTACTAACGTTCGAGTCCCGAGTGGAATAGGACATGAGGTCGGCACGCACAGTTGGGTGCCACACTTTTGGGGATGTTGGTCGTGCGATCTGGGACGAATCTTCTCTGCTGTCCCAGTCGCAATCGCAGAGGACGTCCTGCAACTTTCTGGGATTGAAACAAAAAAAAAAGATCTTGGAATTTCATCACTATTCTGCTTTCCTAGTGGACACTGGAGACATGGACTTGTGGCAGATTTCTCACCTGTGGTTTCGGATGCTGTTTTCCTGTAGTGCAGATCGACCCGGAGGCGCCGTTCTCGGGGGCGTTCAAGGGGCGGGACGGGATGGCGTGGGTGTCCAACGTCATCGGCGCCGGCGCGAGCCTCGGCATCCTCACGTCGCTGATGGTGGCCATGCTGGGGCAGGCCCGGTACCTGTGCGTCATCGGCCGCTCCGGCGTCGTGCCCGCCTGGCTCGCCCGGGTCGACCCCCGCACCGCCACCCCCGTCAACGCCTCCGCCTTCCTCGGTGCGTACTTCCTTCCTTCCCTGCCTCTGCCCTGTCAGTCAATGCCTCGGGCTTCTCGTGACCAGAGGCGACAGCCCGACAGCGGCGAGCCGCCGCGGGTCTCCCGTGACGAAGCGAACAGGACACGGGTTTCCTGGTCCGGTGTCGTCGTCGTCGTCTAATCTGACAAGATCTAAACGAGTCAACGCGCCGCATGAATCGAAGCCCTGCTTTGACGACTTGACAAAAATGTCCGTGCAGGCCTGCTGACGGCGGCACTGGCGCTGTTCACGGAGCTGGACGTGCTCCTGAACCTCGTCTCCATCGGCACGCTCTTCGTCTTCTACATGGTGGCCAACGCCGTCGTGTACCGCCGCTACGTGGGCGACCCCTGCCCCGGCTCCGGCCAGCAGCAGAGGAGGGCGTGGCCGACACTGGCGTTCATCGGGGCCTTCTCGCTGATCGCGCTCTGCTTCACGCTGCTGTGGCAGTTCGCGCCGGGGGGCGCCGCCAAGTTCGGGCTGCTATCGGCGACCGCGGCGGCCGCCGTTGCCGCGGTCGCCGCGTTCCAGGCGCTGGTGCCGCAAGCGCGGGAGCCCGAGCTGTGGGGCTTGCCCGGGATGCCCTGGGTGCCCGCCGCGTCCGTCTTCCTCAACGTCTTCCTGCTCGGCTCGCTGGACCGCCCGTCGTACGCCCGGTTCGGCTTCTTCTCCGCCGCCGCCGTGCTGGTCTACGTGCTCTACAGCGTGCACGCCAGCTATGACGCCGAGGAGGGCGCCGCGGCGGACGGAGGCGGCGGCGACAAGCTGCAGGACCAAGGGTGCGAGGTGTAGCAAAGCAGAGTCGTTGACGTAGGCAGACAGCTCAGCTTCGATCTACCTTTTGCTTTCTTTGTTGTTAGATTATTAGATGTTTTTAATAGGTTCTTACAACTAATTATCATCGAGTTAGTGCTGATGAATGTCTGTTCCTTTAGAAAAGAAAAAAACAACCTGAAGGAAATAGATGGAGAAATGACAAGCAGATGCAGATGTAGTTTGCATGATGGAATATGATTACGGGTGGACTAACAAAAAAATATCGCGCAATCCAGCTTATATCCAATAGGCAACACACACGTAACTTAAAGCAAGGGTTTTACATCTAGATTAATTAAAAGGTGTTGTAAAGAATCAGGTAAAATATTCCATCTCTACACCTAAATTTTAAGTTACACAAATTCTAGCAAATTTTATCAAAAAAAAAAGTTTTAACTTACACAAATTCTACCTAAAATTCTTGAACTGCACTAAAATAATCATTGTAACTCTAGTAAGTATAGTATTCGACATAAGGTAACAGTAAATAAGATTAGGTTGTGGGAGATAAGATTTGCCTCTGAATCTACAGTTACATGAATTCTACATAGAAATTGCACCAAAATAATCATCGTAACTCTAGTACAAGTTCACTATAATTCTAGCATAAGTTGCATTAACTAAAATGTAGGCGAGAATATTCTAATTTCACCCATATCTTCCCTTTCATGTATACTACTAGATAGATAAGTACGCTGCGCTGCGCTGGTTTTAGTCTCGCACACATTCTTGTGGTTGTTATTATGGTTGAAAAAAAGACTAAGAAAGCTTGGTGGCTCCTTCGGTCCGTTCCCGTTGCAGAGACCTTAGACATAGCACACGCGCTACTGCAGGGACCTTAGATATGGGGGTGCTTGATTCACCTCCTAAACTTTAGTCGTTATTTTATTGTATATTTGGGTACATGTATGGAGTATTAAATATAGACTAATTACGAAATTAAATGCACAGATTGAGACTGTTTTGCGAGACGAATTTTTTAAGCCTAATTAGTCCATGATTTGACAATGTGGTGCTATAGTAAACATGTGCTAATAATGGATTAATTAGGCTTAATAAATTCATCTCACGGATTACCGACGGATTCTGTAATTTGTTTTTTTATTAGTATCCGAACACTCCATGCAACATCCTCATGTGACACCTCCTAAACTTTAGTTATCGCATCTAAACACCCCGCACGCTATTGACCAGCTCTCAGGACGGATTCAGCGTAACTTCCGTATCATTGCAGCCCTCCAAGTGCAATTGGAAGGTTGTCCTTCACCTCATCCCAGGGGACCATATATCAGTCACTGCTGATGTGTGCAGCCGCAGGGTCGCCGGCTTCGTCAAGTTCTCTTTCGTTTCATTGCGGTGGCAGGCGCAGGAGTGGCTTGGCGGCCATGGCAGGGCGCGTCTAGCGCGGCCACATCGAGTGACGACAAGGTCGACGTAGAAGTACTGCGGCGGTGGCAGAAGGTAACGCGACGAGCGGGCACGGCGGCGGCCACAACGAGACAAGCGGGCGCGGCGGCGGCCAACAACGAGATGAGCGGATACGGGATGAGGCTTCGCGAAGCTGCGAGGACGAAGCTCCGGTACGTCACGGCCGTGCCCTGGGCAGTTGGCATCGTGCCTGCTACCACGTCTGGCCGCAGTGCGGCCGAGCGTAGACCTTCCTCAGGCAATCCCTGCTGGGAACGGTGCTGCGGCGTGCGAGGCCAACCCAGACAAGCCTGAGTCGCGACGCCCTATCCATGACCTCCGACCATGTGGCGTCGCCACCTCTTCGATATATATAGCCACGCCTTCCACCAGCAGGCTCCATGCCTCCATCCATCCTATTCCTCTTCCCGTCAATCACCAATGCTGCATTCTTCCCCCTCCTTCAGTCCGTCCTGACAGAACATAGCCGTGCAAGCACAGTTCGGCGGCCTCCTGCCCCAACCCTACGCGACCAAAGGAGTCGATGCGGGCGCTCAAGGACTACGGCGCGCTCCTATCCGTCGCGGCGATGCTCGGGGGTGATGATGGCTACGCGTGCCAGCAGTACGACTGCGCCGCGCAGAGCGAGCTCATGTGTAATGGCAGTAGGGCGGCCATGTCCATGCCCTCGCGCAAGTGTGGCAGGGAGGACGAGCTCCGGTAGTACTACGCACCGTTCCTTGCCTTTCCTGGCGTCCGACGATGCAGTCGCCCGTGGACCGGGTGGCGGCGTCCACAAGCGGCCGGCCGACTGAGGTTCCCGCGGCGAACGCGCTGCCGTCGGAGCTGTGGCGGCAAGGTGCGGAGGTGGACGCGCTGGTGCGGACTGAGTGCCACGTGGGCTGGGCTGACGGGAGCGGCAGCGCCGGGCGCTGGTGCGCGCGGTGGCCGTGTCTGGCTTGGCGCTGCGAGTGCGGGAGGCGGAGGCTCAACTGGAGGCCGCGCGGCAAAGCTGGAAGAGCGGGTTCGGCAGGATGCCGCGGGGGCACAGGCGTGGTGCAGCGTCTCGTAGGGCGACGAGGCCGCCGTCGCCGCGAGGCTCCGCGAAAGAGAACTTGACGAAGCCGGCGATTCTGCCGCTGCACACACTGACATATGGTCCCCTAGGATGAGATGAAGGACAACCTTCCGATCGCACTTGGAGGGCTAGGATGATACAAAAGTTACACCCACTCAATCTACGTCCAACTCTTGGAGGATTACTGTTAGCGAGACAGGAAGAACAACATGAAGCTGTGCGATTGACTGCCGGCACAATAGGGAGCATCTTCAAGAGCCTTTTTAAAATTTACTCTATAAATCATCAAGGTTTGGTATCACCGAATAGATGATGATGTTTACGGTCCTTTTAGGATGTACTCTCTTCATACTGGTAATTTAAGTCGTTTTGGACAGCGACACTGTCCCCAAAACATAATTTTGACTTCTTATTTTTATGAAAATATTTATTGGAAAGTGATATATGTATATTTTTATGAAAATACTTTTTAAGACAAATCTATTCATATTGTTTTCATATTTCTAAACTCAACAACTTAAAAGCTATTCATGATTTTATATTTCAATGTTTTGTTCAAAACGATTTGAGTTGAATTACCAATATGGAGGGAATATATAAGAGATAGATAAAAGAGATAGAGATAATAGCATGTTCAGAAAATTCGGACGTACGAGGAAAGTTGCTGAACCAACGAAAACTCTAAAACTAACGCCGGGTGCAATGCAATTAGGACATGTTTGGTTCACCCTGTTAAACTTTAACAGGTGTTGACCATGGGGTTGATCATAGGGTGTTCGGATACTAATAATGAACTAATTAGGCTTAATATATTCGTCTCGTAAATTAAGCTCAATCTGTGCAATTAGTTTTATAATTAATCTATATTTAACACTCCATACATATGTCAAACATTCGAAGGGACAAGTGTTAAAAAAAACAAGCAACCAAACACCCTCTTAATCAATCCGTGGAGTCGTGGGGGTGACGGAAGTCACAGGGACAGGGCGTTGCACACTCCTCCCCGCTGACCTGACGACGTGACCTGACCAAGCACTGCACCCCACCGCACGCACGGAAGTCATGTCCACTGCCGGGGACGGAATCCAATCTTGACCTGAATTACGTCGCCGTCAAGATGCCCCGGGTCCCGGGACAAGCGAAAAGTGCGTGCGTGCGCATCACGTATACGGCGGGCCGCCGCAGGATCACGTATCTGCCGACGATCCCCAACCCGAACGATGGCAAGCCCACCATCGGCATTATTCACTCGCTGGCTTGTGCGGGGTGCCGGCGGGTGGCCGCGCGCAGACGTCGCTGCCCGCCCCGGGGCACGCCGCACGCACACGGCGCCGGCGGCCGCGCGCTCGGACAGGGACGTCCATTCGGCGGAGCCGCCTTGACGGAGAGCACGCACACGCAGCTTCGTCGAGCTGGCTGGTGGTGGTGGTCGTCCGTAGGCTCGATCGTGGCCCCGGCCTGTCCGGCCAACGTATCGCTCCACGAGTGGCTGGAGAGATGAGCATTAGGGTCCTTGCAACTTCCTTGCAACTTTTTTTCCCCACGTTGTGTCATGGTGATGGAGATGAGCATTAGGGTCTTGCACGTCGACGATCGTCGTATTCATATCCAGTTGTGTCATGCTAATCTCGTGGAGATTTGTAGCAGTGGAGTGGAGCTGAGGGCCAGGTTCCTTTCGAGTGGATCGGAAGTGACGGCGACAAGACAGCACGGTTGGATGCAGGTGGCAGGGTAGGGTTCACCCACCTCAACAGATTGAACAGGCAGGATCAGGGCGTGTATCCCGTCCCAGATCAGTGTCAGTGTTAGTGTCATGGTGACGCGGCAACCAGCACTCGACCAGGGGCCGGGAGCTGGTAGTGCTCGATCGAGGGTGAAACCGTAATGATCTTGCGCCATGATCTTGCGAAGAAACCAACCACCTTCGTCTTCCTCCTCATCGTCCCCGAAGCGTAACGAACGGTCGCGCGCCCACCGAAGCCCAAGATATATGGGGCGGCTGGGTGGAGACTGGAGAGGAGAGAACTCCATCCTCGTCTTCCACCCCCGGCCAGACCTCCGTCTCCGTCACCTCGCCCACACCGCAAGTTGACGAACGTGCGGGCCGCCGGGAGAGTGACAGCGACACAGGCAGCAAGCAAGTCAACCACGGCGCATGCATATGCACGCTCTACCTGTGGGCTCTGTTCTGCCTGCTTCGTTCGTTCACATCATTCCCGATGCTCTTCTACGTCGGGCAACGGCGCAATGCAACAAGACCATGGATCATTCCGAGTGGTCGATCAAGCCTTTCTAAACAGAAACATGCACCTAACTATGCAAGGCCTTGGCTTCTGCAGTGTTGGCTTGGAGTGAAGCTTGAAAAGGTGACAGAGGATATGAGCACGGCTTCCTACACTGTAGGTCAGTGACGCTGGTGCCAATTTTTTTTTGGGAGCGGCGCAACAACTAGCACTGGTGCTCCAAGATTAGAAAAAAAAAGATTAGGTCCACGTAAAGCAAGGTGAGCAGCAAGTTTGCAAGAGAGCTTCTGGTTAGGCACAATATTTGAGTTCATTTTTATCAGCTGATGGGACCCACCTAAAGAAAATAAATGATGCTCCACGATGCAGCTTAAACATTTAGTAAAGGACACCACTACCGCAAGGGACGTACGGATATGTCGAACGCTCATCTATATCCGTAAATTAACTTTCTACGTGCCCCCGTTAATTATTATGTTTTATCCGGAACACTCGTACGATCGCATTTTCCACCTTCCGTACCTCCGCAAAAGATGACATCATGGATCTATCTTGTTAAACGTTATGTAGATTATATTTTAATTTACTGCCCAACTAACGTTGCAACATCTAACTATGGACCTTGTATGAAAATGAAACACATATACACACGGGACGCCTGCGTCAGTGCCTGCTCACGAAACACTTGCAACATAAAGCCACTACAATATATACAACACCCAGACAAAAACACTGGCAACATATGTCTAAAGTAGATGAAACATTCTGAATAGATACTAGCAACATATGTGTATAGCCATTGCAATAATATGACATTCAGATCTACTTTTGCAACATCCGTATCATGTACACAGGGACCGCCTGCGCCTACTCAAGAAACACTTATAACATAAAAGCACTTCGTACAACATACGTCTGAAGCAGATGAAACATTTAGAACATGCGCTTGCAACATATGCAACATTCAGATAAAACACTTGCAACATACGTCTGAAGTTGATAAAATATTATGAATAGACACTTACAACATATGTATATAGCTATTGCAACATATGCAACATCCAGATCTACTTTTTTCAACATCCGTATGGAACAATTGCAACATACATATAGAACATCTGAAGCACTTGAACATATGTTTACAACATATGTTTTAGTGCAACATGGGCGGGTGGCGCGATGAACTGGCGCGGTGTAGGTGGCCCTGTGACACGGCCGTAGCAGGCGAGGCGTGCGATGGTCGGGGTGAATCCGCGCAGGTCAGAGCGAGAGGCGCGAGTAGGGGGCGTGGAGGGGTCCATCCGGATGGACGGACATCCGCTTTGTAGCATGATGAAATTTTGGCATAGTGTTGACTTTGGTTAATCAAGCAAAATAAATTTTTAAGCCGGTTATACAAATATTTTATATGTGGCTCTAACATATTAGGACCCATATCGAAATAGTTTCTATTTACGTTGATTATGCTAAGTTGACTCACAATATGATCAGATTTACTTATATTTGTGGTCTATAATTTTTTTTAGACCAAAGGCATTTTTGTTCACGTACATGCAAGTATAAACGGTGGACATACGTTGCCCTAGATGGTCATTGAACAAAGCTCTCCATGCATGTCGATTATGTCCTCTTTTGGTATACATGCATGCATGTCACGTATGACGAGGCCTCCGTACATACATGCGTGCACATATTGCCTTAAGTTGTGTCCATGAATTAAAATATAACCGGGCCTACTGGGCAACTGGTGCAGCCTGGAGCAACATGCAGATGCTTAAAATAAATCAACCTGATGGCTTGTTTATTAAAAAAAAGCGGGACGGACAGACGGGCGTTTGTTTCCTAGCATTTCCGTATAGTAAAATAACTTCTCATAGCACATAAAAAAATAAATATCAGTAATACCTTTATCTTTTTTTTCACTTCTCTTATTTGTCTCCCTCTCTAATTTTTCATTTTTTTCTTCTCTCTTTATCCACTTGCCTAGCCCCTTCCCATCTGCACCGCCTCCCTTGCCTCTGCCTTCGCTCCGCTCGTGCTGCTTTTACCTCCCTCCGCCCCACCTTGCACGGAGGAGTTTGTTGTTTGCCCTGGCTCTACTCTGACTGTCGTCTGCCACGCCCCAGGTATCTTCTATCTCGCCCTCGCATAAAAGGAGCAATTTAGAAAGGGTCCACGTGCATGGAGGGAGTAGCTTGGGAAGCCACCCCTTTTTTTGCTTTCATGGTCGATCCCGACTCTAGAGTGTTTTATCTAGGCGGAGTAGAGCGGAACATTGGACTAATAATTAGATCAAATTAATTGAAATTAGCTAGTTAGTAGGTAAACAATTAGCTAAATACTTGGCTAAAAAATTAGTTCATCTATTAGCTCCTTCTGTTTGGATATCAAACAGACTTTTAAACTGAGCGAAAGGCAAGTAGCTCCATCAGATGGTCTTCGCGAGGTCCAGATGCTCTGAAAGGAGGGAGGTTCAAGCCGGCATAGAATCAAAGGAGCTACATATTTATGGGAATCGGAGAATATGATCGCTAAGCTAGCTATTGCTGTCAAGTGTCCATCTTTTTTCTTATGCTCATGGAACCGGAAAGATGGCATCAACACGAAACTTGCCCAAGCAAAAAGGTGAACTGGATCAGAACGAGAGGGAGAGTGAGGGTCGCGTTGCCACGGATTCGAGGAAACTGGTTGGCATGCATGCGTAATGTGTTGCAAGATTTTCTAGATTCGGCATGTCATTGTCTAACCATAACTGTGTACAGACGAGTGTGATCTTGTATTGGGCTCCCTCTGGATTATTAGTCAAGTGTGCGTGGTGCCCCTGCTTTTGATTCATAATAGAGATCCAACGCAACCCGCGGCTTTTCCTTCTTAGATATGCAAAGCAGGCAGGTTGCTTATGAGCTCGTAAACAGACTTAAATTTTACACGTTATTCAAAAAACTAAAACTATTCACTGGTACACTAGCAACGTGTCTTGCATCCCTACTTCTCCTCCTTTACCTCCGAACGCCACTTTGATCTGTCATCAAACCTTCTCCCTCACTACCGCCTAGTCTTGGCGTTGTACTTCTCAAGGTTCTAGGATTGGCACCAAATGGGCCAAATTCCATTGAAATTCATCCAACTCGTTAAGGACCGAGACAAAATGAAACTAGTAGAAAAAAGTTTGGCCTGATTTCAATTTGTGGCTCCCCAAGACCTAAAAAAACTCATAGATACATCCCCTCCGTATAGAAGCACGAGCCTCACTCCAAAAAACCTAAACCTTTTCATTTTCTCCTCCTCGCCCTTTGCGGCTGGCGGATAGTAAGCCACCTTAGATGCAGTGGTGTGACGATGTCTGATCTCGCCTTTGGCCTCCTCTTTTCCTCCACCTTCGTGTTTAATCTCCTACGTACTCATGGAGGTTTCACGAGATCAAACGGTGAAGCTTCATCTAGATTTGTTGTTCTTACTTCTTCAGTCCTCTTCCCTCATATGTACTCTGTTTGTCCCTCGTATTTACATGTGATGTGTGGTTTAGCACCGAACAATATGGTTATATGAGGTGATGTGATTTAAATCATAGCCGTGCTATTTCTGTAACTAGAGGCAACTATGAATTTGAGCCAAGTTTTGGCCAAATTTGTATCAAAACATGACTTCTTTGACTCATTAAATAGCTGAATCCTGGTCTGGATAAAGCCTGTTCGCTTGAGCTTTCAGCCGCTTGTTTTCAGCCAGCCAACAGTATTTTTCTCTCATATAAATCAGCCAACAGTACTTTCAGTCGCTTATTTTCAGCCCAATCAAATAAGCGGATCGGGTTCGGGTCGGATACCCGCGGGTTTCGGGTCCTGCGGTTTCGGGTTTGGGTATGGTTTTTCACCCACGGTTTTCGGTTTCGGTTTCGGGTTTGGTATCGGGTTCGGTTTCGGGTTTGGTTTTTCACCCGTGGATATCCAATGGATATCCGAAATAAATCATTTGGAATTAAAACTCATGTTTTATAATATGCTAATAATAACTTGTTTACTTAGATTATTAAATCTATTCAAAATTGACTCATGAAAATATTTATTATTTATTGCCTCTTATTTATATATGTGAATATGCGTATATTTATCCGCGGGTTTCGGGTATCCATTCGGGTTTCGGGTATCCGTTCGGGTTTCGGGTATCCGCGGGTTTGGTTTTGGTGATGGATTTCCACCCGAATCGGTTTTCGGTTCGGGTTCGGGTTTCGATTTCGGGTTTCGGTTTTGGGTGCACGGAGACTCCACCCGATCCGAACCCGACCCGTTGCCATCCTTAGCGGCCAGGCGCCCAGGCGGGCAGCAGCCCAGCCCCAGTGCGCCTCCAATGGACAGACTCTAGCGACAGCTAGCAGAGTTGCTGGCCAATGCTTGCTGCTTGCTTGTGCTTGGTTGACGAGCGGTAGCGGAGACGACGAGTGACGGAGACGAGATTGCAGCGCGGTATGAGACGCGGAGTGGGGATCGCAGCTGCGTAGGCGGACTCATGCAGTCGATGCTCGGGATTGCTCCCTCATTTCTGTGTCTAGGCCGGTTGAATTTGGCCCAACGTCTAGGGCCACATTGAATTGGGCCAGAAATTTACACGTACTATAAGAAGTATTTTGGGCCACACCTAGGGCTGTGGCCCTAGTGGCCCAAGGCCCATATCCGCCCCTGCTGTACATGGTGGCGCCATGAAGCACAAGATTTTCCACATGCCGAGAGCAAGAAAAAACATTGACCTCTGAAGCAAGCACCGACGCAAGCAGGTACGTCGTCCTCAAGATTCGACCGGACAGACGGAGGCACCCGCGCCGCGCATGCATGTCAACCTCACACGTGCGGCTGCGTCTCGATCGCGGCAATCCCGATCGAGATTCGAAAGTGGCAAGTCGAGATCGAAATCCCGGGCGGCGCGACACGCGTAGACGCATGCAGCTAGTGTGCCCTACCTCCACCTCAGTCAGGGACGACGTGTCCATTCGCGGCCGGCGTCGAGAGCTGCATGGCATTGGCAAGCCTCGTCGCTCGATCGTCACTCCTCCGCCTTTCCGCCCGCCAGGCGTGTTTAAATGCAGAGCTAAAGTTCAGAGGTGCCATATCAGGTGTTATATAAGAGTATTTAGATAGTATTAAAAAAATAAATTACACAAGTTCTCAGTAATTCGCGAGACGAATTTATTAAGCCTTAATTCGTCATTAACATATTTTTACTGTAGCATCAGATTGTCAAATCATGAATTAATTAGACTTAAAAATTGGTCTCGCAAATTAATCTTAATCTGTGTATTTAGTTTCGAAATTAGACTATATTAAATGTCCAGTCGTGCGACTACTCCGCTCCTGGCCCCATCGTTTCCTTTCTGTCTATCTGGTCTTCTTCCAATTCCTAGCGCTATAATTCTGGTTCTCGACTATCGTCCAAGCGAGCATATAAAATCTCTGCTTCATGTCTCCCAGGTTCTAAGGAATGCATGGCAGATCAATAAGAAGGCATGGAAGGGATCCAGGCACATGGCTTTACCGTGACCTAGAGCGACGTCATTCTTGCGCGCATGAGAGAGGGTCGGTAGGGGCAGAACTAACACAAAATTTAAGTGGTGTTACTATTAGACCTCTACAACTACACGAAAGAAGATATTTTTATCTATATCTATACCTAATAATATAATATAATAATAATATAATTAATAATAAAGAAACAAAATTTTCACCTCTTTTTTTGGCCCCATTAGTTTTGGTCTGGCCTTTCCTAACTACATGTAAGGATGGTGAAGATCGGGTAGAAAACTGCTATCGAATCTGAATCCAACACAAGACGAGCAGTCAAGCAGATTCATAGTGGAATCGATTTGGAAAACGAGCACAACTGCCCCCTAGGCTGCCGGACTCACAACTCAGACAGACGCGGAACCCAAACTAAAATTAGACTCATGCATGAAAGCAGCCCGGACTCATGTCACGCACTGTAATTGGTCGCGTGGACACAAGACACGGACTAAATTAAGCTTTGGTCAAAGATAATTAATTCTAACAAAAATAGCTTCCTTTTTATTTTACAACAAAGGCGCCCTGCTTATATTGAAAGCAAATCGTAGCTACTGGGGATGCCAGCTTACCAAATTTTACCGCAAAACATTACGAAATAGATCAAAGATAGAACGTTACATTGTCCAGAATTCCTCTATAAATTGTACATTATGTTGCAACCCACATGTTTACTATTAATCTATCTATACCAAATAACACGCAACATTGGGATTAACGTGCCCGCCTCCGTTAATTAATTAACCGAGGTGGGCAAAGCAACCGCCTCCGTTAATCCACGATTAACCATGGCCTTTGGACGGAGGTGGTTGCAATGCCCGTCTCCATTAATAAAAAATATCCGTCTCGTAAAAGATTTGTGTAGTAGTGATATATTCTTCGTCAACTGTATGTAGATGTAGTGTTGCCGCTGCTGTTGATTTCGTATAACAGAGATCCAATAGCGCGCAACATCCGTTTCCATTCCCTTCTACTCAACCTCCCGAACGACGCCACATCCGTCACCAAACCAACCCTCTCCCTCTCCTATTTTCCCACCACCACCACCACCACGGTTTTTAAAGGGGGTGTCGAAAGCATATTGTGTCATATTTCTTTGACTAGCAAAACGTATCCGTGCATTGCAACGGGACCTCATACATTGGAATCATACTTCATGCTACCCTTGAATGCGGGTTGTTCTAACTCGTATATGCACAAATCATGAGTCCGGTCACATATGGAACATGTAGGGTGTAAGGGCAGGGTAGAGTTGTCATACCACATTTGGATTAGGTTTATTGACAAGTGGAGGATGGACTCGAGGCCCGAGGTGAGTTTCTAGAAGCGAGGTGAAAAGGAACTCTCCCTCTTCAATATTAGGTAGTTATAGGTATATAGGTTTATTGACAATCCCATAATACAAGTTCAGTATAAATTTATCATAAGTTGATGTTTAACTAAAATTCTGTAGGAGAGAAGATTTCCACCCAAGTCATAGTTTTATTCCTTTCATGCATACTATTTAGGAGGAAAAAAGGGAAAGAAAAAAATAGGTGTGGGAGAGAAGATTTTCACCTAGCCACCTAGCAGATAATCCTTATTAAAGCTGGATTTAGACCCAAGTACCTAATAAATAGTATCGACGCAAGGGAAGAGCATGTCCAGGAGTTTCGTATAATTTACTTACCAAACTAATAAATCTAGCAAGTTAATAAAAGAAATAGCAACTTTAAATTTTGTTCTTCTCCAACAGTAACCAATAATATATTTCTAAACTTTAAAAATTTACAGTAAGGGTCCACATCTATTTGTTTTTTCTGGTTTACTAGAGCCAATCATGTCTTTAACGGCGACCGGCGCAACCATATTGTAGGGTAATGAGGATGCTACGCTAGCCAAAAAAACAAATTTTTTTGACCCCATAAACTAGGAACTACTGCTAGTTATAAATCACGGGATTACCACTAGACGCGCAAGTGCAGTGGAAGCGTCTCGATGTAGACGTACGCGTAGCAGTAGTGTCGTGCAGTTGCTCACGTCCGTCCTTCTTGTGCAGTTCGTCCTTATGCTCAAGATGCAGCACCTCCGAGGTATCCACACGTATAGGGAGGAAACGTCGCGCCTCCGGACTGCTAGGTCCGCGAGGAACAACAGGCTCGGACGTGGGATAGGCGGCGACTACCAAAGTGGCGTGATCACCCTATCCCTATCACTCACCCCTCTTATATAGGCATCCCTAATGAGCTCCCAAATTAGAGGCCCATTAGTAACCTAAGCCTTGTCTAATTCGGATCCAATCTGAATTAGGCTTCCAGCCCCTTAAGCGTGCGACCCTTTGGGTTCACGCACACATAGACATGACCCGAGTACTCCTACTCGGCCAATAGTTGATAGCGGCCTCTAGCAAGGCGTGCCAACTCCTATGCATACACAAAGATCATATCAAACACACCACCATAAAACTACATACATGCTATTCCCTTGCCACACGATATTTGGTCCATCTCATAAGTTAACACTTAACCCAAGCACGGCCATGCATTTATTGATCCAATCATTCGAGTGGTCCAGTGATATCTCTCTCATATGGAGAGGGGCAAATTCTATCTTGATTGATTATGTCTCACAACATGTTTCCCGACAAACCCGAAAACCACCTTTATAACTACCTAGTTATAAAGTAGCGTTTGATAGTCCCTGAGCAGGTCGTTTCACATCTGAAAGGATCAAGATGCCCAAGAGGGGGGTGAATTGGGCTTTTCTAAAAATTAATTGCAAGAATTAAATCCTACAAGCCGGAATTCACCCCTAGTGCCTACTTGTGTTCCTAGAGAGTCTACCGATATAAGTTTTGCACCCTAGTTTCCAATCCTAGTCTAGCATGGCAATTCTAGGAATGTAAATCAAGCAATGAAAGTAAGTACGAGAAAGTAAATGCTTGAATGTAAAGGGCAAGGAACACGGCGATGTTTTTCCGAGGTATCAGAGAGTCGCCACTCCCCACTAGTCCTCGTTGGAGCACCCGCGCAAGGGTGTAGCTCCCCCTTGATCCGCGCAAGGATCAAGTGCTCTCTACGGGTTGATTCTTCGACACTCCGTCGCGGTGAATCACCCAAAACCGCTCACAAGATGAGTTGGGTCATCCACAAGCTCCGCCGGATGATCACCAAACTCCCAATCACCACCAAGCCGTCTAGATGATGGCGATCACCAAGAGTAACAAGCTAGAACTCTCACTTGACCACAACGAGCCCAAATGAGAAGGTGGATGCACACTTGCTACTCTCTAATTGCTAGTGAGGAACTCTCAAGCTTTGATTCTCAAATCTCTATCCTCACTAGAGCTCTTGCACTCCCTTGCACTCTAAAGGGTTTTCTCAGCTGAACAAATGAGCAAGAGACCTCTAAAAGAGGTGGTGGGGATGTATTTATACACCCCTCAAACAAAACGAACCGTTACACTCTGACTCAGCAAAACACGGGCTGACCGGACGCGCCGGTCGAAGTGACCGGACGCGCCAGTCGCTCGTAACGGTCGAAAACCGAAAACCAACTGAGTGACCGGACGCGCCGGTCAGGGGTGACCGGACGCGTCCGATCGTGCAAGGAGCTTACTGTAAACGCACCGGACGTGAGACCGCTTCCGATCGTTGATGACCGGACGCGTCCGGTCGTCTCTGGACCTTACTGGACTGTGACCGGACGCGCCGATCATACCCAGGTCGCGTCCGATCGGGTGTTTCCCTCAAGTGACACGTGTCGGCCTCTGACCACCGCGTCCGGTCCTCACAAGGACCGCGTCCGGTCGTCAGAGCCAAACCCTAGTCGCGGTTAAGTACTGACCGGACGCGTCCGGTCATGCCGAAGACCGCGTCCGGTCAGGGGAAAACGACCCGAAACTTTCCGAAACGCGTCGCAACTTGAACCAAGTTGCTTCCAACTGAACTTTGAGCTATTCTAGAGCTGCCTAGCGCCAAGTTTAACAAGTGTGCACCACACCTAAACATAGGACTCGCCTAGGTCAAGCTACCCGCTCATGCCCCCCTTTATAGTATGGCCAAAAGAGAAAAACGAAGATCCTAACGACTAATCCGAATGTTTCTCAACACCTTGACATCCGGAACTAACCGTCCTTAATCTTGACGTCACTCTTTTGAAAACCGAAACGATTTCCATCAAGGGACATGAATACCATGGTGCCCAAAGCAGTTATAACCTCCATGACCTAACTTACCAAAGTTTCTGCAAAACACACGTTAGTCATGGTAATAAAGCGTTGTCATCAATTGCCGAAACCAAACCTTGGGGCCTAGATGCTTTCAATCTCCCCCTTTTTGGTGATTGATGACAACACTAAGTTTCAAAAGATTAGAGTTAAGGTTTTCGAGCATGCTTGGTTCACATAAGCAAAAGCAATAAGCACAAAGGGTTAGGAATTGCTTATGTGCCCCAAGCCAAAAGAGTGTACTCATAAGATAAGACAAAAAGCGTTAGTACACATAAAGATATAGCTCAAGAAATCGGAGTAAGGCACGGAAGCACAACCTTAGAGCTATAACGAAAACGGTGACATTAATTAACACTGTGACTGGGATAACACATTAAGACTCGAAGTTTATCATACGACGACATGTCACACGAATGCAATGACTGAAAAGTAAACATGATGCATGAATGTAGCACACAAAGAACGAAAACCCTCTAACAAAACTCCCCCTGAAACTACTCTCTCTCCCCCTTTGGCATCAAGCGCCAAAAAACTAATCTAAGGATCTGACGGGGGGACAGACGGAGTCGTGTTGGGTGCCGAGGTGCGCGGAGTAATCACGAAGTGTAGCGAATCACCCTCGGAATCTGAGCTATCTGGCTGACCCTCTGAAGAAGCACGTGGCTGTGAAGCGGTCTGGGTCTGAGCAGGAACAGGTACTGACGTAGTAGCAATAAGAGGATCCGTCTGAGTGACCTGAGCCTGTAGTGAGCCAATAGCGGGGGGATCTGTCGAGGCAACTGACGAAGGAATGGTCTCTGTAGTCCCGGTCCCTGTCACTGGAGGAATAGCTGCCTCGGGAGCTGACAACCCTGAAGAAGTAACAAATGTAGTAGTGTGCGAGGGTGTCGGCTGACCAGTCAACTCACTGTAGGTAGCACTAAATCACCAATTGGTGTGCCTGTCAGGAGGTGAGGGCGAGGCTGGTCTGACGGTGTAAACCCCGTGTGAATAGGAGTGAAGCTCGGGGACTGGAACGACTGGGGAACCTGCTGCTGTGGAGATGTGAACTGGAAGCTCGGCTGTCCCTGACTCGACGGACCACTGGACTGTAAGGCATGAGTCATGACAGAAGCAGGCGGAGGAACCCCGACAGTGACTAGGTGGCGCAGGAGATCCAAGTACTGCTGCTGACTAGCTGCGCTCTGTCGCTGTATCTCATATTGCTGTGTATCTCAACCTGCTGCCTCTGGATCTCAAGCTGCTGACGCTGAAACTCGTCCTGACGAGCCTGCATCTGTGCGAGTGCTGCAGCTGTGTCCTGTGTCTGTCGCTGTATCTGCTGCTGCTGCTGCTGCTCCTGTGCCTGGGTCAGCCTCTCAAGTATAGCCACCATGGCTGGGTCTGAGCGGGAGGCTGAACCAGAGCCACCGGCCTCGTGGTCGTGAGACCGAGGAGACCGGTACCTGGGGATGGGCTGGTAGTCCTCATCGGTGCTGTCAGATGTCGCATCCTCAGGTATATCAGCAGGGTGAGCGTCAAGATCCGTAAGCTCTGCCTCGGCAAGCTCGTCACTGTAGCGTCCTGCTCAGCTGCTGTCTCAGGAACCTCAGGTCGCTTACGCTGTCTTAGCACTGGGGCCTGATCTCTAGTGACAGAGGCCCAAAGCTGACGAATATCATACTCAGGGAAAGCAGTGGTAGTGTCTGATATCTCCGCTCTGATCTCTGGTGGCAGCTGAATAGATGACCTGATAATGAAGCAGATCCAGTGTGCATAGGGCAGCTGACGATTACCCTTGAAGCCCTCAGCTATGGTGTCCTCCATCTCACTAAGAATGAGATCCCAAATGTCAAACTGAGTCTGTGAGAGGAGGTGGTGAACAACCCATAGCTGCATCCGTGTCAGTCCCTCTCTGTAGCCGAGTCTGGGAAGAAGTGTGCGTCTGACTATGGCATCCAGAACTCTGGCAAGTGGTGTCAGACTGGCAGGCGTACGACGAGACCCTTCGCCAAAAGGCTCACGAAAGCAGGGTCGAACCAAGTCAGTAGGAGGCACTGCCCCGCCGTGAGGGCGTCTGGGTGGAGGAGTCTGACCAAAGCACAACTGGTGGATCCTCGTGTCAGAAGCTGGAAGTCTGAGGATCTCCCTCACTTTAGAGCTGTAGAGTCTGTGATCGCGGCCTCGGAATGCAAAGTGAATAAACTCATGGGCAGGATCAATCCAAAGTGAAGCATAAAACTCTCTGACCCATGTGCCGCAGTATGCACCTGTCCGTCCAAGAAGATCTGACAAGCCAGGTAGATAGGACAGGTGCGGACGAAGCTGCTCTCCCACAACCTCAACCAGTGCCTCAAGCCAACATACCCTCTGTGGTCGAAAAGCTATACCACTGTCAACTAGAGCCCTGTAGAAATCCTCCTGAAGTGGGGTATAGAAACCCTCAGAAGCTCTGTGATCCCTCACAGGTGGAAACCATCGGCTGACCTCCACGAACCTCAACCCCTGCACCTGACGTGCTGTAGCACCCCTCAGGTCAAAGTGCTCGACCGGGGGTGAACCTCTAGCTCTGGGAGGAGGACGTGCTCCACGACGCTGGCCCTCTGGCCTAGGAGTCACCTGAGTACGAGCTCGTATGGAGCGGCGACGTGGTGGAGACTGAGCTGGCTGCTCCTCTGTATCCTCTGTAGCCTCTGGAGCCTCTGTAGCCTCTGTCGGCTCTGTAGGTGGATCAACTGACATCCCCTCTGTAGCTCCAGTATCCTCTGTACCCTCAGTGGCCTCAGTGCCGAGCTGTCGACCTTCAAGGTGAAAGCGACGCTCGCCTATGCGTATGCCACTGCTCCT
Organism: Saccharum spontaneum; assembly: GCA_022457205.1. Classification (NCBI taxonomy): domain Eukaryota; kingdom Viridiplantae; phylum Streptophyta; class Magnoliopsida; order Poales; family Poaceae; genus Saccharum; species Saccharum spontaneum. The sequence continues at coordinate 8,674,431 of CM039598.1, forward strand.
GCCACCTCTCTCTGCCTGCTCTGCTGCATCTGCCACGGCCTGAGCAATCTCTGCCTCTGTAAGTGTCTTCTTCTTCTTTCTGGCCATTATCTTGATGCACTTTCCATGCGCAATCTCAGCACGACGAGGAGGACTGTCGTCCCCGTCATCAGGAGCACCACCGGCGTTCTTGCAACGCACCATGCTGACAAACTGATTGAGAACCTCTGAAAGATGGTGAACTGTCACTCGAGAGGCTTGGCCTCAATCCGTATCCGCAGGCTTGGCCTCGGATTCAGCAAACAGATCTCACCCTGACACACCGACTGACTCGCTGCAACGACGGAATAGAGAGATCTACTATAAGCACATATATAACTAAAAGGTACGAAACCCTAGAGATAGCAAGCATATGAGATACGAAGTGAATCGAAACGCGAAGCTACCTCGGATCGACGAGACGACGGTGACAAGATGAGGTGACCTAGATCGCGAGATTCCCCGAATTCGTCGAACAAGTTCTGAAAGGACCGAGTCGAGATAAGCAAAGGACAATTACGGTCAAGGTTAGCCCTAGCGACAAAATTGAATGAAATTGATCGAGATCGAACAAGTTTGTCACCTTGAGATAGGGTTAGGGCAAAACCCTAGGCTAGGGTTTGGGCAAAACCCTAGAGATGGCTCGGCCGAAAGAGATGGATTTGGGATTGCTTGGCACGGGGGAAAGCTGCGGCAGCTGCTGGCGAGGTTCACAGCGAGGCAAGGCAGCAGCCAAACGGCGGCGAAGGACGGCTTCCCGGCGGTGGTGGCACGCGGCGCAGCAGGCGCGGGCAGCGGCTGCAGGCAGGGCGCGGGCAGCGGGTGCGCGCGAGCAGCGAGCGCGTGCGGGCGAGGATGGCGCGGCGCGGGCACGGCAAGGGGTCGCCGGCGGCAGGGAAGACGGCGAGTAGGTGCGAGAACCGGTGACTCGGCGGCTAGGGATTGCGGCGGCGGCGGAAAAAAAAATTTGCGTACGAGTGAAAGAATAGAGGCCGAAGGCGAACGGTTTTATGAGGGGGTTAGATCCGCTTGACGCGCGATGACCGGACGCGGTGGTCGTTATGACCGGACACGGTGGTGCAGCGTCCGGTCACACTCCAGTAAGCTCCTGGAGTGACCGGACGCGTCCGGTGAGGACTGACCGGACGCGGTCAGAGTCCGGTCGAGGGGAACTCGGGAATTCAACACGAATGACCGGACGCGGTGGTGGTAACCGGGACCGGACGCGGTGGTCAACACAGGCGCGTCCGGTGCAGCGTCCGGTCACTAGGTCTGGAGTTGGTCTTCTCGATGACCGGACACGCTGGTGGACGCCGGGACCGGACGCGGTGGTGAAGCATCACTGCGTCCGGTGCAGTGTCCGGTCCAGCGTCCGGTCACTGTTCTTCGCCCTTCTTCGTTCCAAACTCAGACGCGACTTCTCCCAATCAAGTTCCAATTCAAAGAGACACAAATAAACGCCAATTGGAACCTGATATGAGTGACCTCACTCAAACCCTCAAATTTTTTAAAATAGTTTGCCTTAGGCTAGTATTATTTTTAGGAAAATAGGCAATAAACACCCGAGGAGCAACGTATGGCCATGCAATAGAGTTTTTGGACCTTTAGGAGCGTCAAAATGCTCTCTCTATCCATGGACGAACACAGAGGTTGCTCAAAGCTTAACCGAAAAGAAACGACAGACAAACAACCATGCATATGCAATGCAATACAAGAAAGTAAAGCTAGGTTGCTTGTCAAGTTTGATCCACGGTTAGGCTTCTTCACTCCTCCAAAGGAGGGTTATCGTAACCGTGTTAGCCAAGCCCTAGATGCATTGCGATAAAATAGACATGACATATAATACAATTGCAATGCAAGGGACAACACACGCTCATTTTTTAAAGTTGCTTGAATCAAGCACATTTAGTTCACTTCTTAGCCTACAAAAGGTGGCCTCATCCAAAGGTTTAGTGAAGATATCCGCTAATTGATTTTCACTTCTTACACCTTCTAGTGATATGTCATTTTTAGCAACGTGATCTCTTAGAAAGTGATGGCGGATATCAATGTGATTGGTGCGAGAGTGTTGTACCGGATTGTTAGCAATTTTAACGGCACTTTCATTGTCACATAAAAGTGGCACCTTTTCAAGAACAATTCCATAGTCTAGGAGGGTTTGTTTCATATATAAGATTTGTGCACAACAAGCCCCCGCGGCAATGTATTCCGCCTCGGCGGTGGACAAAGCCACACTATTTTGCTTTTTAGATGACCAAGATACTAAGGATCTCCCAAGCAAATGGCACCCTCCGGATGTGCTTTTTCTATCAATTTTGCAACCGGCATAATCCGAATCGGAATAGCCTACTAGTTGGAATCTAGCTCCTTTGGGATACCAAAGACCAATGCTTGGGGTGTGCTTAAGATATCTTAGGATTCTTTTTACGGCACTTAAGTGAGGTTCTTTAGGGCACGCTTGGAAGCGAGCACACATGCACACACTAAACATGATATCGGGCCTAGATGCGGTAAGGTACAACAAGCTACTAATCATAGAACGGTAGAGAGTTTGATCAACCGGTTTACCTCCCTCATCTAGGTCTAGATGTCCATTTGATGGCATTGGGGTCTTGATTGGTTTGCATTCTTCCATCTTGAATCTTTTGAGAAGATCCTTGGTATACTTTTCTTGAGAGATGAAAGTCCCTTCTCTCATTTGCTTGACTTGAAAACCAAAGAAGAATGTGAGCTCACCAATCATTGACATCTCGAACTCCTTCGACATCAATTCACCAAATTCTTTGCAATAATCTTCATTTGTTGATCCGAAGATGATATCATCAACATACACTTGACAAATGAAGATCTCCCCATTAAGCTTCTTGGTGAATAGTGTGGTGTCGACCTTCCCAATGGTGAAGCCCTTCTCAATGAGGAAGTCTCGGATGTGCTCATACCACGCTCTAGGGGCTTGCTTGAGCCCATATAGCACCTTGGACAACCTATAAACATGATTAGGATATCTAGGGTCTTCAAACCCGGGAGGTTGATTAACATAGACTAGTTCATTTATAAAGCCATTTAAGAATGCACTTTTCACATCCATTTGATATAGTTTCATATCATGATGTGATGCATATGCACGGAGGATAAATGGCTTCAAGTCTTGCAACGGGTGCAAAGGTCTCTCCAAAATCAAGGCCTTCAACTTGAGAGAACCCCTTTGCAACTAGTCTTGTCTTGTTCCTCACTACTATGCCTTGGTCATCTTGCTTGTTTCGAAACACCCACTTGGTTCCAATGACTCTTGCACCTTTAGGATGCTCTTCAAGTGTCCATACTTGATTGCGGGTGAAGTTGTTCAATTCTTCATGCATGGCATTCACCCAATCCAGATCTTGAAGAGCTTCTTCTACATTTTTAGGTTCAACACAAGAGACAAAAGAGTGATGTTCAACAAAAGAAGCAAGCTTTTGAGATCGAGTCATCACTCCCTTGGTAGGACTCCCTATGATGAGTTCTTATGGATGTGCTTGAAGTAGAGGTGAATTTCTTCTATCAACCACTTGAGGTGGTGGATGGGGAGCATCAACATCTTGAGCTTGTGCCTCGGCTTGTTCATGAGAGATATAAGTGTCTTCATTTTTAACTCTCTCATTCTTGTCATCATCTTGAGGCACACGTGATGAAGATGGTGGATCAATGATTTGTACATCGTCTTCATCATCTTTTGGCTTGATGTCTCCCACGGGCATGTTCTTCATGGCCTCTCTCAAGGGTTCATCACCTACATCATCACAATTCTCAATTGCTCCTTGAGAGCCGTTAGATTCATCAAATTCCACATCATATGTTTCTTCAACCAAACCGGCGGTATGGTTAAATACTCTATATGCTTTGGACTTTGATGAGTAACCAACAAGAAAACCAATATCACAACGTCTTTGAAACTTCCCTAGGTGTTGACGCTTCTTGTAGATGTAGCATTTGCAACCAAACACCCGGAAGAATGAGACGTCCGGCTTCTTCCCATTAAGCAACTCATAGGGGGTCTTGCCAAGAAACTTTTGTAGGAAGAGGCGATTTGAAGCATAGCATGCGGTGTTGATTGCCTCGGCCCAAAACTTTTCCGGAGTGTTGTACTCATCTAGCATTGTTCTTGCAAGGGTGATCAAAGTCCGGTTCTTTCTCTCAACTACACCATTTTGTTGAGGAGTGTAGGTTGAAGAGACCTCATGCTTGATTCCAATTTCATCACAATAAGCTTCAATGTTGGTGTTGTCAAACTCTTTGCCATTGTCACTTCTAATTTTCTTTATCTTGACTTTAAATTCATTTTGAGCTCTCTTTGCAAACTTTTTGAAGCAATTTGCCACTTCGGATTTGTCATGAAGGAAAAAAGTCCATGTGTACCTTGAGTAGTCATCCACTATCACAAGACAATAGAGATTACCACCCAAGCTCTTGTATGTTGTAGGCCCAAACAAATCCATGTGTAGAAGTTCTAGCACTCTTGAAGTTGACATGAAAGTTTTGGTTGGATGAGTGTTTGCAACTTGTTTGCCCGCTTGACATGCACTATAAGGTTTGTCCTTTTCAAACTTCACATCCTTTAATCCTCTCACTAGTTCTTTCTTCAATAGCTTGTTGAGAGTGCTCATTCTAACATGTGCAAGCCTCCTATGCCAAAGCCAACCAAGTGAGGTCTTGGTGAACAAACATGTCATCAAATTTGCATCTTCGGAGGTGAAGTCAACAAGATAAAGATTGTTGTATCTAAAGCCTTTGAATATCACTTGCTTGTCATCTATCTTTGAAACTTCCACTTCATTTGGTGTGAACAAGCATTGGAAGCCAAGGTCACAAAGTTGCCCAATGGATAGTAAGTTGAAACTCAATGAAGCAACATAGAGCACATTTGAGAGTGAGTGATCATTTGATATTGCAATCTTGCCTATACCCTTGACTTTGCTCTTTGAATTATCCCCAAATGTGATCTTCTCTTGACATATCCCATTCTCTTCAATGGAGGTGAACATACGAGGATCACCGGTCATATGTTGAGTGCAACCACTATCAATAACCCAATGAGATCCACCGGTCTTGTAGTTCACCTACACACAAGAGATCAAGCTTTTTGTTTAGGGACCCAAACTTGAGAGGGGCCCTTGACTTTCTCAACTAGTGACTTGGCAACCCAAATTTTCTTTGGCCTATTCTTGTTTGGGGGACCCAAAAACATGACTTTCATCTTTCTATTTGTATCTTTTCTTAGCATGTAATGAGCATTGAAGGCAAAGGGTCTAGCATGCTTGGGCAAGGGTTGTGGTGGTGGAGTTTTGCATTCATGAGCAAAGTGACCTTCTTGACCACACTCAACACATCTCTTTGGCTTGGGCTTTGACTTGCTTTGTTGTTGTTGAGCTTTTGCCTTCTTCTCTTGATTTGCCAAGTACCCAATACCACTTCTATCCATCTTTATTACGGTGTTCATGAGGAGCTCACTTTGCAAATATTGACCTCTTGTGAACTTGCTTAGACCGGTCTTGAGATGCTCTTTTTCTTGCTTGAGCTTTTTGTTCTCTTCAATGAGTGACTCATTTGTTGTTTGCTTCTCAAGAGCCATCAAACCTTTAAGCTTCTTGTTCTCATTTGCAAGCTTCTCATTCTCACACTTGATCTTGGCATAATCATCATAGTTGCTTGACTCAACCACACTCTTGCCTTTGCTACTAGAACCTTGCTCAATGCTTTCAATGATCAAGTCATCACATGATGTAGCTATATCACACTTAACAACATTGTTAGTAGCATCATGTGTCTCAAGAGCAAGTTCATTAGCAACCACAAGACTATCATAGTCAATTTTTAATGTGGTGTATTTGTCTTTCAAAGAGTTATGTCTAGTGATGAGCTCATCATGCTTCTTCTCAAGTTTATCATGTTGATCTTTAAGCTCTTTATTGGAGGTTTTGAGCTCCTTGAGAGTGGAAGACATAACTTCATTTTGATCTCTAAGCTCACCACTAGTCTTTTGAGCATTTTCAAGCTTTGATGAGAGTGATTCATTTTTATTTTGAAGTTCATCATTTTCATTTCTTGTCCTTCTTATGATTTTAGTGTATTTATTTAGCAATTTTACAAGTTCATCATAAGAAGGTGCGTCATATTCATCATCACTATCACTATCATCATCATCATCACTATCATGGTTTTGTACCTTTCGTTCACCCTTGGCCATAAGGCATAGGTGAGTAGTGGACAATGATGTTGAAGGAGGCGGTGAAGGTGGTGATGAAGATGTCGGTGAAGATGATGGCCCCATCACAAAAGCGGCAACCTTCTCTTTCTCATCATTGCTCTCATCTTCGGAGGACTCACAAGATGATTCAATGTCGGTGAGCCAATCACCAACAATGTATGCCTTTCCTCCCTTCTTCTTCTTGTAGAACTCCTTCTTCTTGCCATCCTTCTTCTTGTATGGCTTGTTCTTCTTCTTCTCATCTTCTTCATCACTTGAATCATTTTTCTTACCCTTGTTCTTGTTCTTGTACTTGTCTTTTGGTGGTCTAGGGCATTGATGAGCTAGGTGGCCAAGTTCACCATAATTGTAGCAATCCATCTCCGAGATAGGCTTTCTCTTGCTACTTGTGAAAAATTTCTTTTCCTTGCCATCGAACTTGATGCCACTCTTGTTAAGCTTCTTTAGCATCTTGGTGGTCTTTCTCACCATGAGTGCAAGTGATTCATCATCGACATCACTTTCACTTGAGCTTTCTTGCACCATCATGGCTTGGCCCTTCTTCTTCTTCTTGTCATGGCTAGCTTTGAAGGCCAAGTCTTTCTTCTTGGAAGATGATGAGCCCTCTTCCGGAGTGATGTGCATGTACATCTCATGAGCATTGATCTTCCCCAATACTTGTGTCGGTGTTGCGGTGGAAAGATCACTTTGGTGAAGCACGGTGACAATGTGACCAAACTTCTCAACGGGAAGAACACTCAAGGTCTTCCTTGCAACATCCGATTGGCTCATTTGAGTGAGCCCAAGAGCATTGAGGTCCTCTACAAGAATATTCAAGCGAGTGTACATGTCATTAGCACTTTCTTTGGGAAGCATCTCAAAAGAATTAATTTTCTTTAAAGCAATGTGATAGCGTTCCTCACGCTCACTCTTAGTTCCCTCATGGAGAGCACAAAGATTTTCCCACAATTCATGAGCGTTCTTTGCATTACGCACACGATTGAAGATATCTTTGCCTAAGCCCCGGTAGAGTGCATTTTTGGCCTTTGCATTCCACCGGTCGTACTTCTCCTCGTCACCAATAGGGTTTGCGGGATCCTTGATAGCGGGAAGCCCTTGGGTTGCGGCTCTAAGACACCCAACATCTATGGCTTCGAGATACGCCTCCATGCGGATTTTCCAATATAGAAAATCATCCCCCTCAAAGGTGGAAGGTGATCCTTCCCCGTTAGACATCTTGCTCTAGGCGGTAAAGCCTAAATTAGGAGCAACACGGCTCCGATACCAATTGAAAGGATCAAGATGCCCAAGAGGGGGGGTGAATTGGGCTTTTCTAAAAATTAATTGCAAGAATTAAATCCTACAAGCCGGAATTCACCCCTAGTGCCTACTTGTGTTCCTAGAGAGTCTACCGATAAAAGTTTTGCACCATAGTTTCCAATCCTAGTCTAGCATGGCAATTCTAGGAATGTAAATCAAGCAATGAAAGTAAATACGAGAAAGTAAATGCTTGAATGTAAAGGGCAAGGAACATGGCGATGTTTTTCCGAGGTATCGGAGAGTCGCCACTCCCCACTAGTCCTCGTTGGAGCACCCGCGCAAGGGTGTAGCTCCCCCTTGATCCGCACAAGGATCAAGTGCTCTCTACGGGTTGATTCTTCGACACTCCGTCACGGTGAATCACCCAAAACAGCTCACAAGATGAGTTGGATCATCCACAAGCTCCGCCGGATGATCACCAAACTCCCAATCACCACCAAGCCGTCTAGGTGATGGCGATCACCAAGAGTAACAAGCTAGAACTCTCACTTGACCACAACGAGCCCAAATGAGAAGGTGGATGCACACTTGCTACTCTCTAATTGCTAGTGAGGAACTCTCAAGCTTTGATTCTCAAATCTCTATCCTCACTAGAGCTCTTGCACTCCCTTGCACTCTAAAGGGTTTTCTCAGCTGAACAAATGAGCAAGAGACCTCTAAAAGAGGTGGTGGGTATGTATTTATACACCCCTCAAACAAAACAAACCGTTACGCTCTGACTCAGCAAAACACGGGCTGACCGGATGCGCCGGTCGAAGTGACCGGATGCGCCGGTCGCTCGTAACGGTCGAAAACCGAAAACCAACTGAGTGACCAGACGCGCCGGTCAGGGGTGACCGGACGCGTCCGATCGTGCAAGGAGCTTACTGTAAACGCGTCGGACGTGAGACCACGTCCGATCGTTGATGACCGGACGTGTCCGGTCGTCTCTGGACCTTACTGGACTGTGACCGGACGCGCCGATCACACCCAGGTCGCGTCCGATCGGGTGTTTCCCTCAAGTGACACGTGTCGGCCTCTGACCACGGCGTCCGATCCTCAGAAGGACCGCGTCCGGTCGTCAGAGCCAAGCCCTAGTCGCGGTTAAGTACTGACCGGACGCGTCCGGTCATGCCGAAGACCGCGTCCGGTCAGGGGAAAACGACCCGAAACTTTCCGAAACGCGTCGCAACTTGAACCAAGTTGCTTCCAACTGAACTTTGAGTTATTCTAGAGCTGCCTAGCGCCAAGTTTAACAAGTGTCCACCACACCTAAACATAGGACTCGCCTAGGTCAAGCTACCCGCTCATGCCCCCCTTTATAGTACGGCCAAAAGAGAAAAACGAAGATCCTAACGACTAATCCGAATGTTTCTCAACACCTTGACATCCGGAACTAACTGTCCTTAATCTTGACGTCACTCTTTTGAAAACCGAAACGATTTCCATCAAGGGACATGAATACCATGGTGCCCAAAGCAGTTATAACCTCCATGACCTAACTTACCAAAGTTTCTGCAAAACACACGTTAGTCATGGTAATAAAGCGTTGTCATCAATTGCCGAAACCAAACCTTGGGGCCTAGATGCTTTCAACATCTTAAATACATACGACAATCTCAGGTCCAAGGACATAACGTACATGATATGTATAGAGATAATTACAACATCTCACTTTGGGTCAGTCCAGCCCCATGTCATACATGTGCCCACACTATTAGTTTTGACATCTCTATGTCCATGACTTGTGAAACATAGTCATCAACCAATATATGTGCTGATCTAATATTCATGTGTGTCCTCACACGAACTCCGATCAGGGACAACTTTAGAATAACCATGCAAGTAAAAGAGTTTCACAAACAATTCACATAATTGTCAATCGATACAAATTGCCTTTAATGGATATTCAATGAACTCATAATATATCATGGATACAATGCAATATAATCGTCTCTATGATTACCTCTAGGGCATATTCCCAACACATATATCACGACAAGCGTCCCAATCGGACCAAAGGCCGGCGAGGAAACAAACCATGTCAACAATATATCTCGCAACAAAAAAACTCTCTCGCACAAGAAGTATTGTGAAAATAGGTCCATGGAGGAGGGATATAGAGTTTTCTCAACTTTGGAAACTTTGGAGCTGAGGAGGATATTTAACAACTTTTTATTTTTAAATAGCTCTTTTACTAAATTGTTGGAGGATAGGAAGTTGCTCCTTAAAAAAAGATAGGGAGTTGTTTTACCAAACTCTTGGAGACGCTCGAATAATACTAGATTTAAGGTGATTATTTTGATGTGATCTGTAGGTAGAATTTTTGTAACAAAAAATCGACTGTGGGGGAAGGACGAACCGGTTCCGTTGTTGCAAGAAAAAATATTCTAATTTCACCCAATTGTTGCAAAATCTATAGCGTTAGCGTAGCAGGAAATATTTTCACTCAAGTATGATATATCAAAATTAGAATATTTTTTCTTCTAACATGCCCATAAAATTCGGATATAGTGGAGAACTTCTCAACTGGACCAAAACTGTAAAACTAACCTCGGTTGCAATTAATCAATACGTGGACTTGCGGGGACGGATGAAGTCGCACGGCGTTGCCAATCTCCTCCCCGCTGACCTGTGACGAGTGACGACCTGACCTGACCAAGCACCGCACGCCCGGAAGATAGATGTCCACTGCCGGGGACGGAATCCAATCGCTCTTGACCTGAATTACGTCGCCGTCAAGATGCCCCGGACAAGCGAAAAGTCGCCACCATGCTGCGTGCGTGCGGGGAAATCAAGATCACGTACGGCGGGTGTGTGGTGCCGCCGGCGGCTGGAAGCCTGGAACGCGCATGCTGGCCACGCGCGCGCGCAGGCGTCGCTGCCCTCCCCGGGGCGCACGCCACACGCACGGTGGCGGCGGCGGCGCGCGCGCGGACAGGGACGTCCATTCGGCGCGGTGGAGCCGGAGAGCCAGCACGCAGACGCAGACGCAGACGCAGCGTCGTCGAGCTGGCTGGTGGTGGTGACCGTGGCCCCTGTCCGGCCGGCCTCCGTCCGCGCGCACCTTAGCTTTCTTCCGCCGGCGGGCAACGTTTCGCTCCACGAGTGGCTGGAGACGACCATTAGGGCCTCGCACCTTTTCTTCCTGTTGCGTCGTGGTGATGGACAGATGGAGATGAGCATTAAGGTATTGCACGACGACGATCGCCATATCCAGTCGTGTTGTGTTGTGTCATGCTAATCTTGTGAAGATTGCGGTGTGGAGGGCCAGTTGAGTAAATAAAGCCAATCTGGATGGATGCAGGTGAGAGGTGGCAACGCAGGGTTCACCCAGACCAGACACAGGTACAGACACAACAAGAAACGATGTAGAATGAAATCTCAGATCAGTGTCATGGTGAACGCGGAGACCACGGACCAGTAGCACTGAAACGATGTAGAATGAAATCTGTAGCCACTGACTGGAGCTGAGGATTGATTCCCAGGTGCGCCATGCAGGGTCTTGCCAAGCCACCTTCCTCTTCCTCTTCCTTCCACGAAGCCCAAGATGGGGTGGCTGGGTGGAGAAGAGAGAACTCCACCTTCTTCCACCTCCCGAGTCCTGACCTCCATCTCCGTCACCTCACCGCGAATTGACGTGCGCGCCGCCGCCGCCGGGACCGGGAGAGTGACAGGCAGCAAGTCAACCACGGCGCTCGCTCTATCTGCGATTCTGTTATGCCTGTTTCGTTCGGCATGTCGGATTGGTCGTTCGTTCCACTTGCCGATCGATCGACGGCCAGGCCTTACGCTTCTGTTCGCAGAGGCTTACCGATCCTGGCATCAAGCAACAGTGAATGGTGATTGACAGATTGGTGATGAGCAGCGGACGGTTTCTTTTTTTTCTTAGCAATTGTGTGGCAGTTGCTCTGCCTTTTCATTATAGTAGAATCAGGTAGCAGTAGAAAAATATTCAGTAGCCCAGGGTCTTTGACATCGGGCCATGCTGCAAGGCCAATGGATGAGATCACCTTTGCCATTCCATCATACATCACCTACGCGTCACCATCAGATGAAAGCCGCCCAACAGTTACACAGCCACGCGTGGGCGTAAAATCTACAGCCAGCTGCCTGAACCAGAGGTCTCGTCCAGGTCCAGCACTCTGCCGGCCGCTCCATCAATATCGCAAATAAAAGCTACTCCTCCGTCCTTTTATATCTGTCGCTGTTAGTGTGCTTGTTACAAGTTTGACTCGATTTATAAAAAATACATGCAATATTTGTATCTCTAAATAAATTTATTAAAAAACTAGATTTAAAAATCTTTCCAATGATACTAATTATGTATTATAAATATTAATATTTTTAATACATATTTAGTCAAAGTTGTTTCTTAGGAAGCGCAAACGACTGATATTTAGGGACAGAGGGAGTATGTGTGGAATTAAACTGATCGAAAAGCAGGCAGCTATTGCTATTGCTATTGCATCGACAACGAAACTTGCTGAAGCAAAAAGGGGATCTGGATCAGAACGTTCGAGGAAACCAGTTGGCATGCATGTGTGTTGTGTGTTGCAAGATTTTCTAGATTTGGCATGTCATTGTCTAATCATATATAATTGCATAATACAGACGAGTGTGATCTTGCATTGGACTCCCTCTGGATTATTAGTCAAGTGTGTGTGGTGCCTCTGCTCTTGATTTTGATTCATATAACAGAGATCCAACGCACCCCCTGGCTTTTCTTCTTCTTCTTCTTCTTCTTCTTAAAGATGCAAAATAGGTAGGTTGCTTATGAGCTTGTAAACAGACTTAAATTTTACGCGTTATTCAAAAAACTAAAACTATTCACTGGTACACTGGCAACGTGTCTTGCATCCCTACTTCTTCTTTACCTCCGAACGCCACTTTGATCCATCATCAAACCTTCTCCCTCACTGCCGCCTAGTCTTGGCGTTGTACTGCTCAAGGTTCTAGGATTGGCACCAAATGGGCCAAATTCCATTGAAATTCATCCAACTCGTTAAGGACCGAGGCAAAATGAAACTGGTTTAAAAAAGTTTGGCCTGATTTTCCAAGACCTATAAAAACTCATAGATACATCCCCTCGGTATAGAAGCACGAGCCTCACTCCAAAAAATCTAGGCCTTTTCATTTCCTCCTCTGCCTTGGCAGCTGGCGGATAGTGAACCACCTTGGATGCAATGGCATGGCGATGTCTGATCTCGCCTTTGGCCTCCTCTTTCCTCCACCTTCGTGTTTAATCTCCTGCTCGTGGAGGTTTCACGAGATCAAACGGTGAAGCTTCATTCAGATTTGTTGTTCTTACTTCTTCAGTTCTCTTCCCTCTCATATATATTCTCTGTTTGTCCATGTGGTTTAGCACTGAACAATATGGTTATATGTGGTGATGTGATTAAGTCATAGCAGTGCTATTTTTGTAACCAGAGGCAACTATGAATTTGAGTCAAATTTTGGTATGATTTTTTTGCCTGATTAAGAGGGTGTTTAAGACTGCTCTACTCTATGTTTTTTTAGCTCCGCTTCACATTTTTTTAGCCAAACGGTTTCAGCTCCATACGTTGTGTTCGAGGAAAAAGGGTGGAGTTGTGAGAGCACCTAGGTGCTCCACAAACTTCAATTTTTTGTGGAGTTGGTCCACGGTAGAGTTTATGGAGTTCCAAACATTCCCTAAATAGTTGTACCCTAATTCGCAAAAAAGAAAAAGAAAAACAAGAAAAGAAGCTGAACCCTGGTCTGAATTTTGTCTGTTTGGATAGGCTCCGAATTTTTCATTTTTGAGTATTCCTAGAACCCTGATCCCGCTGACCTCACCTGACCTAGCTGACCTTAGTGTACATGGTGGCGCCATGAAGCCACAAGATTTTCCACACGCCGAGAGCAAGAAAAAATATTGACCTGTGCGGCTGCGTCTCTATCGTCGCGTCGTAATCCAATCCGGCCGGCCGCAACGGCAATCCCGATAGAGATTCGAAAGTAGCAAGTCGATCGAGATCGAAATCCGGGCGGCGCCGAGAGGTGGCCAGCCTCGTCGCTCGATCTTCACTCCGCCTTTTCCGCCCGCCGATGTTCCCATTCGTCGCTGCTGGGCTCGTGCGGAATGAATCGGGAATGGCCGGACGGATCCGCGAAACGCCCGGCCGGCGCACTGATCCAAGGAGCTCATCGGATAAGCTGATTCGGATAGTGCGGAGTGCCGTAGCGTAGGTACGTCATTGCTGCTTGCATCTGCAGGTGGATCATGGATGAGGATCGATGAGACCTCGGCTTCGTCGCCAGTTCGCGAGTACAGAGACGGTTTCTTTTCAAAGTCAGGATTTTTTTTCTCCCACTAGCGTAGCGGGTCATGAAAAGAAGGTGCCACTAAAAATAAGTGTGGACTCACGGCTAAATGGGGGGAAAATTGGAGGGAGAATATCCCACCCTGCACCTGTTGGATACGCATCGTGGATTCATGCCCGTACACAATCATCTAACGGTGGACTGCTGCATAAATTAAGGAAAATTAGTTGGAAAGAAAAAACATAGCTCGTTGGATGATTATGTATGGACATGTGACCAAGAATCTACAATGGGTGTCCATGTGTACATCGTGGGGATAGTTTCCACCTATTTTTTTCTATCTAATGTGGCTCTGCCCCTGCTCTTAACAGCACGACCCTTAATTCACACCGACTTACAGCAAACCCAGCTAGCCGTCTTGACAGCGCAACATCAAACAAGTAAGCAACCACGTTAGATGTCCAGTCCTGCGACTGCTCCACTCCCGGCCCCATCGCTTCCTTTCTGTCTATCTGCTCTTCTTCCAACACCTAGCGCTATAATTCTGGTTGTCAAGACTATCGTACAAGCGAGCATATTAAATATCTGCTTCATGTCTCCCAGGTTCTAAGGAATGCACGGCAGATCAATAAGAAGGCATGGAAGGGATCCAGCCACATGGCTTTACCGTGACCTAGAGCGACGTCGTTCTCGCGCGCATGAGAGAGGGTCGGTAGGGGCAAAACTAGCACAAAATTTAAGTGGTGTTACTATTAGACCTCTACAGCTACACGAAAGAAGGCATAATTAATTTGGAAACCAAGAATTTGAGTTGGGGCACGTGCCCCCGCTCCTTGTGCCCATGTACTCACTTTTTGAATTCTAAAAAAATCACAAGTTCCTTATAAAGGATGGTAAAAGAAAAAAGCCTGAGCAGATCAGTTTGGGATATTTTGGGAGTAGTTTTCATTCTAAAGATAGTGGGATCGAAGACCTGTTCGAGAGATTTTTGAATCATTCACAATCCGCAAAAGCCCTAAAAACGCTAGAATTGGCCCAATGTCCTTTCAAAAGACATGATGTACTAGAACATGAATTTACAAGAATGAAATTTCAACTTGATAGTACATAGAGATAATGCCTAAGCTACAAACAAAAGAAGCTAGGTGATTGTTGACGACAAGATGAATAGTCTGAGCCACAATCACAACGAAAGGTCATTGTCACCAAGCTGGTTATTACACGCTTGGAGATGAGCTCATATGGGGACTTTCACCTTTGATGGGCCCGCCCTCCATGTCTTCCTCACTGCTGGTGGTGCCATTGGCAATGCCATCAGCAGGGCTCTCAGCCACGCCTTCGTTGGCTTCCTTGTCATAGACCAAATCAACCAAGGTTCCGTGCCTCTGGGGATGCTGATGGCTGCATGGTTGAGTTCGACAAAGAGCTCCCTTGCAAGCTTCTTGTCACCACTGTTGTTGGGCAGCACCCCCTTTCATTTGGGAACAACGGTATCCAGAATCTCCTTTAGCTGTTTACTGACTTCAGATTTAGTACGAACTAGACAGATTGACATATCAATGTATAAATAAAAACCTAAACATGCTGGAATACTAGAATAGAAACAAAAAGACAAAGGCTACCTGCGGGCTTTTCTCTGTTCGGTCATTTTCGCCCATGTACCGAAAAACGAGGGCATCATAGGCTGCCAAGGGAATGAGTCTCCATCGGGTAAAGATTTCGCCCACGTGGACAACAACAGTTAAGCTTCATTCCGAAGAAGCTTAATCATTTAGTTTGTTTTTAGGGGCGGAACTAGCACAAAATTTGAATGACGGCTTGTTATTAAAGGACCTATGCAACTACACGAAGAGGGTATATTTTCTTTGGAAACTAAGAATTAGAGTGGGGCACGTGCCCCCGCTCATTGTGTACTGGGTCCATCCAATCGGTGGGCACACATGAAGTGGCATCGTCGGGCTCGACAAGCTGCAACTGCAAGCCACACGCGGTTGCTTTGATGTGTCGTAGGGTCATGGGGGTCTGGAGGAGCACGTTGTCGATCAAACGACATAGTAGAATGATGGCACCAAGCTGTATGAGTCATTGGGAGCAGGCCATCACAATAGTGTGATGCGTGGTGGAATCTAGCCCATGAGACAAATCTGGGAAGGATACGGAAGAAAAAGAGAGATGAAGAGGTGAGGCTGCTTGCTTTGATTATTGATGCAGGCTTTGCAATGGTACATACGACATATTCAGCAGCCGTATGACGGCTCTAGACCAAGACCTTACCTATGTTAACGTGTGAGGAGCATGTTACTATGTTTCATACCCAATAGTGGGTACAGGTACAAGTGTGCTTAGTCACTCAAGAAGCATAAGATGGTGGGAGTCACATATTTAGATATTGAATATCACATATTTAGATATTGAATATTTTATCTATATATGTAACAAAAGTTATGTATCTAAAAAGTGTATGTCTAAATGCATAACAAAGGCTATGTACCGATGCTCAAAAAAAAAACAAAGGCTATGTACCTTAAAAAGTCAAATTGACTTATAATTTGAAATAGAGGGGAATATTTCTCACTCTATGGATCCTCCTTGTGTAATAATGCTATACAATCCCTGCATCAACATGTGCGATATCATTTAGTTTTCTATTACAAGAAAACAACCACTCACAATTGAGGCTCCTAGAGAGGGGATTTTTTTTGAGAGGAAGTGCGAAATTGATTGAGATCGCTTGGGCCAACGTAGCAATTTATGTCCCAAAATCCAACAACTAAGTGAGGCCTAATAAAAGGCCTACATATAACTACCGGGCCTCTGATTTTCCCAAGCGAGATGGGCATTTTCCAACGTTTCCCCATGATGATATAACCTGGGCCATACCTTTGTTGGGCTTGCAGGACCAAACTCCAAATGCCTAACGCTAGCGCCCCAAGGCCCAAGCTAGCCCGGCCCGCCATTTCCATCCACTCGCCGTTCTCCCACACACAACACTGGCCGGCCGCGCGGCGGATCGCCGCCCCTCGCATCCTCGTCGCGCCGCCGCACCGCGCGTGTCTTTCGTGTTCGACGGAATGCCCCTGCCGACGGGGAGAGGTACTTGCCATTCCCCCTCCCCACGCGCGCTATATTGCAGGTGCCTTTTACTGTGTTCTCGCGTCGCTGCCGCGGTTTCTGCATCCCCTGAACCCCGGTGATTTCGAGGAAACATGAGCGTTTTCGAATTTCGACGGAGGGTTCTTCACGGGGGACTTATGAGCTCGCGCCATCGTTGTCTGTGTGGACCTGTGTCGCGCTGCCCCATGCGCGCCACGGGAACGCCTTGCGACGAGCTCCTCCTGCTGGCTGGCTGCTCTGTATTGGCTCTCGTGCACCAGTTGGGTGTGAGATGGATGTGCAGTGACTGTTTAAGTTGGTGACAGGTGTTTCGCAAGTTGTCAAGTAGATGTTTCTAGGATGGGTCCGACTCATTGATGGACGATTAATAACAAGCCGAGGAAAACTCATTTTGAAGCAAGAAACTTGCTCACAAGATTAACTGCAGATGTGATTTGCCGGGTGTAGATGATGGCCTAAATGAATAGCCACCTTAACACCACATTTCAAAATAGGCATCTTACTTTTGGTTTAGTCTGCTTGTCTTCTAAGTTCGTTCTGATATACATACAAGGACCTCATGACCTGCAGGGACTCCATCCACGCATTCCTTCATGAAGATGGCAGCTCAGGTTACTGGACACCTAGTCGTCGTCAGAACTCAATAGGTTTTCTACGTTTTAAGGATGGATCGTGGTCATGTGGGGACTTCTGCTGATTGAGAAGGACTGAACGAGAAGGAGCAATCACCTTCCCGTGGTACTGCCAGTCATCATGTGCTAAATTATTGTCACGTGAGTAGTGACACTGCTGCTCCAAAGATCTATGTCAGGGCTTACATTGACAGGTTCCTCATCCAGGTCAATAATGTCGTGCTACCGACCCCATCTTGCATAATAGCAGCACTATCATCTTGAACTGTGCGTAGCAGATGGAAGCGCAGGTGTGGGGGCCGGCCTTTTGCTCATCTGAAGTTCTGAACGGATCACCATCTTGTACATCAGTTCTGTTATTATCGTAACACTGTATGTTCTTAGCTATGCAAAATTTTGCTATTGTAGAAATTCGTGTGGAAGTTGGATCTCTTTTCCGCTTTGCTTTCGTTTGCCTGAGCACTGCACTCGCTGGATACTGTTACTGTACTGAAGTACATGACGAGCTCTGGAAATTTCGTTAGGTTCTCCTTTGCTCAGGTGCTCTTCCTTTTATGCCCTTTGCATTTTCTTATCTTTAGTAGTTATTAGTTAAATTCTGTGTTGCAGTTTGTTATCTTGAGTTTTCTTCATTTTTATTGGAATAGTATTATCGTTGAACGTACCCATCTAGGTTTTATATCCATATTGCTTTTAGCTTGATGATTATTTAATGAATCATTCTGGCTTGAGCAATTGGTATCCAAGTGTCCCTGAGGATTTTGACAATTTTTTTATTGGAACTTAAGTTTTGCAGCAATAATTGTTTACTGTCTGTCCTAGCTCCGGCATGGCAATGAGCAGGAACATTCTAGAAATAATAACGGACACTTTTGCTCCACTTTTAATTATCTAATGACAAGCAGTTGTTTCCAGTTTGCAAGCACATGCTTTTTTTTTCATTTTTTTTGAAAATGAACTGTGCTATTCAGTACTATGCCTTTTCCTTTTTTTTTAAAAAAGATTTCTGTATTTTCATTGCTCATAAATAAACATTAATGTGATTTTCCTACTAGCATGTTGTTTCTGTTATGATTACTGATTAGTCTCCTTTGAGGATCTTGAGGTATTCATTATCATCGACTCAAATATCTGTTTCCACACACTGTAGTACAGAAAGATTCGGATGATGTGAGGAAAGACAAATCCAATCTGTTTAATTTTTTTTCATTTGTTGTTATTTAACAACTTATTAATAGCTATGGGTGATTTCTGCACCATAGCGTGTTGGATCATATGTCATGTCCTTACAGAGTCCATTGGTTTACTATCTGTCCATGCGACATCTGTTTCTCAAGGTAAGCACTGTTTATGCAGAAAAGTGGGCTCAAGAACCACTAGCAAGGATTTTAAAAATGACAAACATTGCATTTAAAAGGCCAGTTATCAGGCTCACCACTAGCCTTTTCTTGAAGACCATGCTTGTTCATAACCTTGAGGAGGCAGTGGCTTCTTGGAAAGCAAGGAAATCAAGTGGTTGATTGCCTGATGGATGTATCATGGGCATTTTGTTGGTCCAGTCTGAGTTGGCCCCCTGTGTGCCAGTTTGTGGGTCGGGCCTCTGCTACGCATTTTCCCAGGAGGGACCATCTCTTATATCTGCTGCATCCTCATCTTGGTGGCTTTCAATCTTGTGATGGTTACTTCTAGTGCCCCACCATCATGGCGTTGTCATATGTATTCTTTCTTTGGTAGCCCCAAGTTTTGCATCCATGCAGCGAGTCTGCAATGAAACTGCTAGGTTGAGCATCAAAAGGTAAAAGTTGAAGATTTCTATGCATATTTTACATGGATGACGTGATTAAACTGTACTTTGTAGTTGGGACCCTTTGATATTTTTCTTTTCCTCGGTATGTGTTATGTAGGGTGGGTCTACTTTATCATTATGGCAGTCACATGACCCATTTGTACTGATGTTAAGATAAACAATTTGGTGTTCAAAAGTCTTAATCATGTAACCCTGGGATAATGCTCATCTTTTGCCACTAAGAAAAGAACCCCGGCACATGGCTTGTGCTCTAGACTTCTTAGTAAGCAGACAGGAAATCTTGTTATTGATACGGTAGTTAACCTACTTGTTTAATCATCATTACCGCAGTTGCCACAAAACCCATTCAGATGAATCTGAAACCTGCGCAGTCATCGTTCCATTAATCAATCTAATGCTCTGGGACCATGTTTAACGGTTCTGTCTCTGTTCTGTATCTATATATAGCAAATAAATACCTAGCTCTCCAGATACTTACAGTATCCCGTGGTCTTTAGGCTAAGAACTAACAAGTGCATGCTACTGAGTTACATGAAATACTTGTTAGTTAAGTATATTATAGACTCTTCGTGCATGTATTTGTCTTTATCTTTGATGCGTTTCACAAATTGATGCTACAGTAATCCTTCTCGCTTATCCTCGGGCCTTGGTTAAGAGCCAATGTTTAGTTAGTTGATACTCCTCTAGGTGTCTACTTCATTTTATTGACTGGTTGTCTAAGTAATAAACTGTTGTTAGCCCTGTACGAGCTATTTTTTGCCCCTTCTTTACATAAGCAACAAAAGTAGGAGACAGTCCTCTGTTTTTCTTTTGATACATGCTGTAAGGAATCTTCATGCTTATTGGAGTTTTGTGGCCTTTTGTGTCGAACGTTGCCCCTTAGACCATCAACTTAGCCAGCCTTTTCTTAGTATCCTACTAGGGCAATTGATCCCACTTGCACACTTAAACTTTTGTTGCACCTTTCCTTACCCAGGGAACAAAAAGGTGGAGACCAGCTTTAAAAGATTAGGACATGAAAATCCCCAGGTGTCGGCATCGCTTATGCCCCCATCATTTCTTTAAAATTGAAGGTTTGTGATTTTCTATGTAAATTACCACTGTGTCTATGTATCCTTATATGCCATTATTTTAGGCTTTAGGGTCATTTCCTTTTCTTCCTTTGATTATGTTCCTCTCATGGTTCCCTTAGCCACCCGAAAATTTATAGACACAACACTTTCATTCCATTTATCGTGATAGTTCCATCAGCCAAATTAACCATTGACTGTTATTTTGTTGTTGGCCTATTTATTTTTGTACTAAGTGGGCAAACTACCCATAGATAACCTGTTAGGTTCAAGAGGAAGCACACTTAAATGGTTAAATAATTGAGTCTCATGACACCAACAATAAAAAATCTCCACTACCTTGCAATAATTGCAATTGGGTGATGAAACAATACATATTTGGGCAAAACTCTGAAACAGAAAATTTATCATTTATCTCACACAAACGTCCTATCTGATGGTGATGGTGTGGAAGGTCATTGCTTACAAAATCTTGGGCATGTAAGGGAGACCGTCGCTATTGACAGCATAAAAGGATTAGCACTCAAAATATTGTTATAGAGGTGACTGATTTTCGCCTATAATCTTGCAAAAAAACAGATTGCCACTTTTTTTGGGAGAAAAGGTGAAATACATTACTTTTGCACTATTGCCTACTTATCCCTTTATGTGAAAGCATTGCACCACTAATTGATTGCAGGATAGAACAGTAGAAGTAAGGAGACGGGGGAGGGAACAAAATCCCCATGGGGATATTGCATTGTTTCTTCAGGAGGCAGGTACATCAACTTCACAGTTTGTTCTCTATTGGACCCACATAGACATAGGTACAGATGACACATACATACACATCTCTGTCTGTCTCCTTCGATCTCCCTCACAACTTGATGTTTCCTGAAATCTCCCACGCATGCCTGCTGCCAGATCCCGTACAGTAAGTAGGGTTTCTGGAAGCCATGGAAAAAAATAAAATAAAAACGGAACAGCAAAAGGCAGCATTCTGGGGGATGGAAGGAAGATTGCCCGGGAAACAAGGGATCTCTCCACTTCCTTCCTTTTCCTTGCACAGGTCAATTCAAACCTGTCACTTTGTGCAAGTAGTACTAGGCTGCTGCTAGCAACTACTTTGGTTGTTTGGATTCTGCAAGCATAGTCTTAAATCTTCTCATCATGTTGTTATGGACTACCCCTGACATATTAAAGTTCCAAAACTCGTTAGCTAGAGGAATATTTATATATGACGCGTTAAATTCTGATGGATTTTCAGTGCTGACCAGTTATTGGAAGTGTAGGGGCTTTGGTGCATGTAGCCGTACATTGCCGTTGGTGTGTCCGGCTCCAGCTCCGGTGCCGGACCACAGTCAAGGTTCACGCCGAACAGCCGGAGCCGCCTTGACGACGGTGCTGAAGCTGCACTGCAACTCCTGTTGTCTCTGTCCGATTGAGATTCTCCTGCAATTGTTCAGCAGAAATGGTGTAAGAGGTATCAGAAGACTACTTTACAGATCTTTCTTTCCTTTTTGTTATCAGTCTTTTACCTGCATGTTGCATGTTGCTATGATCATGATCCACTAAGTGACGGTATGCATGGGAATTGGCCGGGCTGGTTGGGTATGAGCCTGATGTGCTGTAGCACATTGGGCTCCAAGGCTGCTGCTCTCCGCCAGTGCTCTGTGCAGGCGCCACTACGCGCACGGCAGATGGTGGCGGTGCTGCAGCCACTGATGCACTCTCACCACGGCGCCTGTAGCTGATGAATAGGCGATCACCCATGCCAAAACCACGCATCCTCTCGAAGTGCACCACGTCGCCGGCGTCAAGTTGCTTCTCCTTGACGTACCGGCTCCAGCCCTTGGTGAGCACATAGCTCTGGCTGCTCGTCCAGTACGAGTACCGGAACCGCCACGGCTTGCCAGCCTCGTCCTCAAAGGACAGGATAAGGCCTTTCTCACCGGAGTCGCCACTGAGAGGGAAGTACCTCTCGGCGTGCTGCTTGGGGATCACCAGCCTGTTGAGCTTGCCCACGTCGCTCGGCGTCAGGGGCTTCTCGAACAGGTGCTCCTTCTCGTAGTGGTGGTGGTAGTGTAGGTTTGTGTACATGGCCACACCCCAGGGCCAGGCCTGGGGGTGCTCTTGGGAGAGATGATTCATGGCCATTCTTTTGCTAGAGGAAAGAAAGAGTTACGGAGCGAAGAAGTGTGTGTTAGGTTCCTGTCTGCAGCGAAAGCTTGCCGGTGGGGAGGAGTAGCAGTGATGGTGTGTCGCGTAGAGAACCATGCAGGTGTCTTGGTCAGGCATTTATAGCCTCCCAAGCAGGACTTTGGGAGCGTCTATGCGATGTAGTATTAATATTTCCCTGGTACATAACATGAGGTCTTGATGCATTTGATCTAGCTTGGAGGAGGGCAGGAGTTTTTAATCTGGGCTAGACAGGAGGAATCAAAGTGACGGGCTTCAGAGGTGCGGAGGTTAGAATATGTAGTCTGAGCTAGCTGATGAGGGACGATCAGGTGGTGGTACTTCAAAGTTGGTACCTGGCCATTGTGGCCTAACCACAGCCATCCAGGGAGGTGGAGAGGAGTAGGCCCTACCATTGATTTCCATGTGCTCTGGTGGTTGGAGCCTACGTGAGACCACTGTCATTAGCTCCCCATTTTTATCTGCAGGAGTGTAGGTTTTTCAGTTCGATCTGTCTCTAGGACGGTGAAAGAAAGTCCTGGTTGTATTAGGAGCTGAAGCTTGTAGAGTGTGGACTGTGGAGGCATGAGGTGCCCTAGGCTAGATTAGGTGAAAAGATGCATCGATAGATTGGCAGCAGTTTCATACCTGTGGTCCGCATGGAATAGCTGGTGGGCAATTACTTGTTAAGGGTACTGATCTCTGTGACACTTGAGGCGTATGGACCGTGTGCTCTAACTATCACGCACTATTTTGTACTACTAGTACCAGCCATTTTCTGATCTCAGATTCAGTACAATCAAGGGTTTTGTCAGGCCTGCCTCATTGAATAGGTGGCTGACCACCTAATAGGGCAGCAAGACTTCCATGTAACAAGCTGGTTCTGGTTGGATTCTTACACAATTGATGGAATTGGCTGTAAGATATTGTTTTCTCATTCAAACCATCCTTGTAGGACAACCTGCCTGCCTCTGTTGAGGACCAATTGCAAAGAGAGAATACTCTATTTCTCTCTGTTATTAGCTAACCTTTTGTAAGGACCGGTGCTCTTCTCAACATGGCATTGGGCATTTGGGGAGCACCTCTTGTTGTTAGAGGATTGGGATGCAGAACAGTTTATGATCTGTTTTCCTACATTTTTAATGAAAGATCTGTATCAAGCGCTGTATAATATGAAGGACAAAATCAGCGATGTCGCTTTGCTTGGTACTTTGGAGACAAGTATTCCATCACATGGTTATGAGCGGAGCAGTACATGGTTGGATACATTGTATGCTGACTAATATATGCTCTTGTGATTTGTGAAGTATTATTCAGTTTGTCAACCTTTGGGAAACCAGAGGGGCCATTAGGGCCCCCCGTTCTGTTAGTAGGTACGGTCAAGAGTCCAGTAGTGACCGAATGGATCTTCAAAGATGATCACTCCGTTCATTCTGTTACTTGGCTGTTTCTAACATTTATAATTAGATTATTAGGTTAGTTCCATATATTCGAAAATCACAGATATTTATTTATTTTTCTGACCCAGCCCTTTTCTTTTGGATCCAGGACCAGAGAATTGGTGATATGTGATTATTATCTCACGTGGCATTAGCCTTATCTGTCCTGCTTTCTGTTCCTGGGGCTTCAAGTTCCCAAACGCCACAATATACGAACATTGGAATGAGAAATAGGATTAAGATCGGACCTGGACAAAGATCTGCCCTGTCCAATTTCCAAAAGCTTTTCGAGTCAGATGGTATGATTTCTGTCCCAAGCTCGTCCAGCTTTTTCCATTGATGCATGTATACAACTCACAGCCCTCACAGTTGCCTGCCTCCATTTGACGCAAATCCCCATACGGTATTCTTAACTTTGTTGTTTTCTGTGTTCATGAACTTCGGAATATGCAACAAGTGAAGTTGCTAATCACTTGCTACATGTACAGATGCACTGCAAAAGACTAGTAAACTCGATGGCATGGCAATGGCAGAGGTAATCTTGATTATACTATAATTAGTCTATATTTAGCATCTCTTGGAGTATGAAATGGTATGAAACAATTGAGTTCAGTTGGTGGAATCTCTTAGCTTTCAAGGGTACTCCATTGCAGCTCAATGCAAATGATGAGCCCTTGTTCGCTAAAGTCGAATAGGCTTGTAGAGTCCCATGTGTTACATTTTCTAGTGGCCTCATGAGGATGGGATCATGAGAGGGAGACTTCATAAGCATGTCCCATTATAAAGGTTTTCATGACCATTCAAACCTAACAGGAAGACTTTGCGAAAAAAAAACTGAAAGATATATAGGTACAGAAATTTACATATCAATTCGATACTCTTGTATTAGTATTATTGGCAATAGCATATTTGCACGTATCACGTTGACCAAGAATGAAGATACTATATGGTTGAATGCGAATTTATTAAACATGTGGCAGGATGCACTACTAGATTGTAAACTACACGGGAGCTCATTTTGCAGCACCGGAACAGTGCATGCACTGGGCTATGAATTTTGACCAGAGTGCGTGATATTTAAAAGATGACCATGCGAGTACCAGTAGGGAACCACGCAGCAGGGTCCTTTTGCTAACTCAATCATGCAGCTCACCTGCCCCTCCCAAGACCAAGAGAGCTTTTGATAATGTAGGTTTGGTTTCTCCATGCACATGAATGATTTGGTATCTTGTGGAATTGAATACAAAATAACTCAAGATAAGGGGACACATGCTATTGCCCCTGGTTTTGTTTATTGTTGTGGTCTCGGTTCCCTTTTTCGTACGGCCATGCCTGTTTGGCCACATAATTCATGCATGCATATGCATTGGGCTGAAAAACCAACCTTGAGCGCCCATGTTACTCTTCTCCTGTTCCCAAATGAAGCCCCGGAAATGTGCAATCAAGCCTTGCCCATTTGGACCTTTGATGGCATTCATTTATTATTAGCCAGGCTAAATTAAATTATTTACAGTTACAATATACTCTCTCTATTCCAAATTGTAAGTTGTTTTTTTAAAAAAATACATAGAGTTTACTATACATCTAGATAGTGTATATCTAGGTCCATATCAAAAAGCTATGTACTTAAAAAAATCAGAACGACTTACAAGCTGGAACTTGGAACGTGGGGTACGAGATCTGCCATTGAAAAATGCTTGCATGGGCAAAAACAGGGAAAGATCTAGCAGGCCCTCGCCCCTTGCTGCTGGCCCCTGGCGGCCACCCCCGCGCCACCGCCGTCGGCGCCGGCGGTCGCCCCGGCCCCGGAGCCCTCCTCCCCCTCCCCCTCCCCCTCCCCCTCAGCCGCTCCCACCTCCCATGCCTGGCCGCGCGTGGGGAACGACACATGCAAGGCCGTCTCCGGCTGCCGCGCCTTTCCCGCCGTCGGCGGGGACGGATCCGGCCCCCACGACCCAACCACAACCAGATCCGGCGGCCAGGCCCTCATCCCCGCCACTAGCTGCCTCTCCACCTCCATGGGTTGCTCCACAGCGCTGTGGCCCCTCTACGCCGCCACCGCCGCCACCCCCACCACAGGCTTCATCTCCAGTACCCTTCTACCCCAGCGGTGCCTCAGAGGGCCGCTCCAAGTTTCGCCGGTCGGCGCGGTCGCGCGTGGGAGGGCCACCCTCCCCGCCGGTCCTCTGCGGCGGGCACCCCGGCACCTGCGACGGTGATGCAGACGCCGCCGGGTGCAAGGACGGCGGATCGGTGCCGGTGACCGTCGCCTCTACCATGGCCGCGCCCTCCAGGTCCGTGGCTGGGCTGCCGCGGACGCCTCCCCGGCACCCTTCGCCTGCTGCGACGGCCAGTAGCGAATGTGGCCCCCCGTGCGCGTCCCCGTCGGTGTCGCTGTTGCCGGTAGCCGCCGGCGTTGCTGTTAGCGCGAGGAGTGCGATGCTGCCCCCAACGCCTTCCTCGTCCGCCCATCCGCCCCTACCCCAAGCCCGCCGTCCACCCCTCTAGCAGACGAGCTGGTTCTCATCGAGGACGTCTGCGAGGACGAGGACGAGGACGTTGTTGCCCCTGATTCCTCGCCCTTCCGTGGGCACTTTGCTACCCCCTTCCCGAGCTTGTCCACCCTGTCCCCTTACGGCGCCCCTTTCCTTCCTGGGGGGCACGGGGGGACGACCCAAGGCTCGGCGCTGGGCCGATGATGGCTTCGGCGAAGGCTCCGACGCGGACGCAACGCCAACCTCGATGGCGCCCTACCTGGACACGGTTCGGCGGGTGCCGCAGCTGCAGCCGCCGTGCCCGCCGACGCGGCCTGCGAGGCCCCTGCCGTCCTCCCGCCCGGGGCGTAAGGGGAAACATCACCGACCACGTCCACAGCTTGTGCATGGCCTGCCGCCTCGGCCGGTGGAGGGCCGCATTCCGACGTGTCTGCACCTCGGTCACCGAGGTCGGGTCTCCACCCCAGACGCCGACGGATGGTGGGAGATCCTCTGGCCGGAGGCGCGACCAGAGACTTCCTCGGCTGTGCTCCGGGGACTAGCTCGGGGGGGGGGGGGGGTCGGCCTCCTCGTCGTCCTCCACGCCGCATCCCGGCTGATCTCCATGGGAAGTGCCTTAATTACCTCTCATCCGCACACCGGGTGGCCACCTGCAAGCTCCCCCAACGGTGTTTGCGTTGCAGGGAGTTTCGGAACACTGCGTGCGACTGTAAGCGCCTGAGGCCCGCAGGCTCTCGGAGCTCGGGGAGCGCACCTCACTCCCGCCTCGGCTCGGGTGGCGCACCGATGGGCCGCCGACAGCGCCCAGTCCAAGAACGCATCGTCGACAACCGCCAGGGCACCCACCAGGCTGCCGTCGCTGGCACCAACCAGCCGACTTCCCCTGGCTCGTCGTCCGCGGCAGGGGGGCCAACCCGAGGGCGGAGGCGGATGTCGACATTGGCTGGCGTTGGCGGCGTCGACGTTAGCACTAGAGGAGGAGGCGGCGTTGTGGACGGTCGAAGGAGACCTCGCAAGCACCGCCGGTCGACACCGCGCCGCCAGGGACCGTCGAGACGCACAGCGGGAGGAGCTCCGCCCAATCTGACCTGTTGGCGCGGACAATTCACCCGGATGTTACGTATGCTCGCGACATCGAGGAGGAGATCCTCGGCGACGGTATTGGCAGGGAGATCCCCTCCAGCCATGTCGGCTGTCGTTGCGGCCACGTTGTCGTTTGAGGAGAGTTTGGAGGAGCGGCTCTGTCTTCCTTTGCAGACGCCCCTCATCCAGGGGCCGCCGAGGTTGCGCAGACCTCGAATGCAGTGAGCGCATCGCCGAACCGCGCGAGGCAGACACCACCAAACAGGCCCAGCATGTTCTCATGAACAAGATAGGTTTGGAGGCTCCGTCCCCCAATGTTGCCTTCGACACAGTGTGCAAATACAAGGCGGCCTTTCGGGAGCCGCTTTTATACTACACCCATGACGTGCTACAACTTCTTCTTGGTGGGGAGTTCGACCCAGTTGCCATGGAGCTGAACATGATCGGGTTGGATGACGAGGACAACTAGCCCATCGGCACCAACACCTTTGTCGTTATAGTTTTATGTAATTACAACCTCGTGCGAGTGTCGTAAGGGTGTGAGGTACGATTTTCGGTAATCTTCGGATTACCGTAAGTTCACCCTATCTGTAACAAAATTCCTTTATTCTGCTTAATGAAACACGTGCTATAGCATGTTCTCGAAAAACAAATGCTTGCATAACCTTTCAGCATTGGTCATACTATTAAATTACAAAATATGCCTTATGCCTAAATGACATGTAGCACTTTTAAAACTCTGCGTCTGCTAGGATGGATGCATGCGTCAGGTAGTGTTTAGATGGTGTAAAAGTTGGTGTAAAATTCATGTAGCACTTTTCGTTGTTATTTGGTAAATTTATTCAATTATGGACTAGCTAGGCTCAAAAGATTAAGTAAACGCTGCCTGCAGTGTAAGCTGCACGAGCGTGAAAAAAAGGCGTTTATACACGCCGGTCCTCTGTGGTTGCTGCATGGCATCGGCACCAATAATGGCGGGCATCATGTGGCTATCATGGCAAATGCTCCACTCACATCACATGCCCTGAAAACCTCTGAACCGCAACAGTGGATCCCGCTCGCTGAAATATCTCGCCGTCGCAGTCATATTGGGTGGGAAAAGACCAAAAGAAGACAAACTGGAGAAGACGAGAAGGTAAAGATGCCGCCGATTTTACATTATTCCCTCTTGCATACGTAGTTGCCTGCCATCCGTTGGTGCTTTGCTTGGTTGCCTTTTGTAAGGGTATCACTAATGGAGACTAACACTGCTAGTGATTCTAGTACAAATAAAGTGATCTACATAGACTAGAAAATGTTAAGACTACTATTCATACAATACAAACTATCACTGTTTGTGGTTTGTAAAGAATCTTTTTTCCTTTCATCAAATATCACCTTTATTCTCTCTCTCTTTTTTAGCATGACCACCTTCTCTCTCAAGCATACGTAACTTCTGCAAGCCACTCTAACAAATATAAAACACCTACTTTATTTAATCCTACGTGCCACTTGAAGCTAACGAGGCTAGCAGTAAAAAAGCAGTGTTGGGAAGCCCTAGGAGGCAAGCAGCATCCAGGAGCACGCACATCTTGCAAGATCTTTTCGTTCTCGTCTTTGGTGCGTAGTACTAGTACGTGGTGGCAGGGACCATTGCTCCAACTGATGTCATTTCACTTCTCACTTCACTCGTGCCGCTGCTGTAGGCGACGCGGGCGAGGCTGCATCATACGTACTGTAAAGCTTTTTTCTCTTGTACAGTACTAGCACGTTGCGTCGGAGACTGCAAGTGAAGTGCGTGCGTGTGTGCACACTGCACAGTGACTTGTTCTGTGATCTCTGGAGGTGTTAGGCGGCCGGCTAGCGTATCTTTGTGTGGTGCAGTGCAGTGTGCAGGGCAGAGCAGAGGCGCAGACGACCCGGGCCTGCCGCCGCTTTTTCGCGCGCTCTGAGGCCACGTTTAGGCTATCTGCACTGGGTCCGCTATCCGCGTCGGCTACGCGCGGATAGCGGACCAAACTCCTACAGCGGCGTCCTGTATAGCGTGCGCTATCCTCCAGGAGGATCGAACGTCCGCCAAATCTAGCAGCCTTCCCGTTCGTCCGCCATCGGCCAGCATGGCGTGGGGCCCGCGTGTGTCCGTGGGAGAGCTTGGGCGGGGCGAGAGAGAGAGAGAGAGAGAGAGCGCGGCGGAGGAGGAGCAGCGCCCCACGGCCGCGGTGGAGGAGGAGCAGCGACTTCGCGCACGGCGTCTTCGAGTGCGGGGGCGAGCTCAACCGCCGGGCCGCGCGCGGGAGCTCCGCCGCCGGGGCGCGCGCGGGAGCTCCGCCGCCGAGCCGTGCGCGGGATCTCCGCCGCCGAGCCGCGTGGAGGAGGTCCGCCGCCGGGCCGCGCGGGGGCGAGCTCCGCCGCCGGGGCGCGCGCGGGAGCTCCGCCGCCGAGCCGTGCGCGGGATCTCCGCCGCCGGGCCGCGTGGAGGAGGTCGGCCGCCGAGCCGCGCGGAGGAGGTCCGCCGCCAAGCCGCGCGGAGGTCCGCCGCCGGGCCGCACAGGCGAGGTCCGCCGCCGAGCCGCTTGGGCGAGTTCCGCGGGGGAGAACAAGGGCAAGAGAGAGAATTGGGAGGAGGGAGTCCGGTGGAAAAAAAGAATAAAAAAAATCTGACACGTGGGTCCCACCGGTATAGAGATATAAATGATGGATGAGTGCGGAAGAAAGTGGTATAGAGGAGAGAATCTCGATGACCAGGATGGAATATTCTTATAGAGGATGAAAATAGAGTAACATGAGTGCGGTCAGTCTTAGGCGCTGTTTGGCAGCGGCTTCCAGAGACGTTTGTATCCGTTTTCTGCTAAACGGGATAAAATAAAACAGCTCTACCGATGAAGCCTCTAAAAACGCGTTCTTACAGAGCTTTGGGGTGGGAAGGAGCCAAAAATAGTGGCTTCTTCCAGCTTCACCTCATTATGCATGGTGTTTTGTGAGAGCATATTTCAAGGGAACTATGCATGTGGAGCTATTTTGCCAAATGATTTACTAAAAACGGCTCTGCTCCACAAATGAAGCTGTTCATGGAGCTGAAGCACAAAAAACGGCTTCACCGGTGAAGTGGAGCCGTATCAAATGGGGCCTTAGTTCCAAAAATTTTCAAGAGTTCCTATATAGAGCATTAAATGTAGGAAAAAAACTAATTACACAGTCTGGTAGAAAACTATGAGACGAATCTTTTGAGCCTATTTAGTCTATGATTGAACACTAATTGATAAATACAAACGAAAGTGCTACAGTAGGTAAAGCAAAAAAAAAAAATCGCGAACTAAACCCACTCTGAGCAGAGGCTCCTCGCTGACATGACGAAGGCCTCGTTTAGATGTCAAAGTTTGGGGGCAAATTTTGCATAGTAAATATCGTGTCACACTGTAGCAATTTTGTTTTTATTGGGTAATAATTGTCCAAACATTGATTAATTAGATTTAAAATGTTCGTCTCGCAAAGTACAACAATACTGTGCAATTAGATTTTTATTATATTTATATTTAATACTCTATATATATGTCGATATTTTGATATAACGGGGAATATGAATTTGCATAGTGAATTTGGTAGCCAAGCTTGGCCGGAGAAGAGAAGGGCGATGGTGGTCTGTTTCGCACTGACTTGGCAGGCGCCTTCTGCCTTTTTTTCTCGCCGTGGCACTGTGGCAGTGCCTGCACCTGCGCCTGCGTTGCATGCAGGCCGTGGTGCGGTGCCGGCTCCATCGCATTCTTTTCTCGCTTCGCCTGTCAGCGAGCACTGCATTGGACTACAGTATTGGAGAGCGGGCGAAGGCCTCGGTGGTGCGGCTACCAGAAGGCAGAGGGGGACAGAGCGGACGCAGGCGGTTGTGGCGAGGCGTGACCGTGTGCACAGTACCCGAATCTGTACATGTGTGTGTATGTGTTTTTTGTGTGTGCATGACACTGTGGACTGTGGTGGCTCATGAGATGAGTGGTGGGCAGTGGTCATCACCCGTGGGTGGTGTATGGGCTCATGGCTGCTCCCACAGGGCTTTTCATCGGCAATATGAGCAACAGCAATGTATATGGGTGAACCAGTCCATAGGACTGGGTCCCACAGCAGGTGGCAATAGCTATTTCACAGGGCACAATGTATCCGGCTCATCCCGTCCATAGGAGTGGGTCCACGATGAAATAAAAATCTCGGTCCTCAACCTCCCGTTTCCTTCGCGCGAGTTGCTGGAGTTGCTGGAAGTTAATGTGTTGTGTCAGATGAACAGTTAAAATAACATTTTTTATTCTCTTAGGGGCTGGCCATAGCGCAATGGGTAACTTTTGTTATTTCTGTGCTATGGACTGCTGCTGCAATGTATCAGCTACCTGGTACCTATTTTTTTATTCTCTATGGACTACTTTCTCTTAACATTGTGGTTGCTCGTTGGTTGGTTGGGTGTGGGTGTGGGTGTCGGTGTGGGAGTATAACACTGGTTGGATTTTATTTTTGGTGCCTGCTTGTTGCCCATATTCATGTGGATTTGTTGGTCCATTTTGTCAGCCTGAATCCCTGCTTCCTAGCTGGTGCTTGGATTCTTTGCTAGCCCTACATGGACAAGTGTTGTAAAGAGCAGGAGGGAACATGCAATGATCGATCGCACACACGCTCTCTTCCGTACAGAACCAACGAGTACAGTCATCGTGCAAGAGCTACTCCTCCTAGGTCGTCCTAGCTAGCTAGTGCTACTACTACACTCAAGGCTTCAAAAGTAAGAATTTTTTTACTCTCTCCGTCACATCAATCTTTGAACGTATGCATGGAGCAGTAAATATAGATAAAAAATAATTAATTGCACAATTTGATTGTAAATCACGAGACAAATCTTTTGAGCCTAATTAGTCCATAATTAAACAATAATTGTCAAATACAAATAAAATGCTACAATTCTAAATTTTTCTAACTTCTTCGACATAAACGAGGCCCAAGATGTGATGAGCAAGGCTTTCGTCAGGGGAGGAGGGTAACGTGCGTCAGGTGCCTTTGCCTGTGATACGCACGCACGCGCTGCATGCGCGCTGAATGCTGATTTATTGTGTAGTCTGATAAGCCAGATTGATAGGTTCGGACACGTACAGGCAACTGCACGGTCCATGCATTTGTACGTATATATATAGGCCGGTCCCTTCCCTTCCCTCCTGGCCTCCCGGTCCGGCCGGCCTCCGGACCCCGGGACGCGACGGGACCCCAACGTACGTACGTACGTACGCTTGGGCCGGCGATGGCGTACGTGGCTGGTGGCCGCTGCTGCATGCTGATGCCATTGTTAGGCGCCGCGGCGTTGCTCGTGGTCCGCCGGTGGAATTAACGTGCCGACCACCTGGCTCCCTCTCCCTGTCGCGATCGATCATCTCCCTCCTCCCCTGCATCGTCCTCTGCTGCGGTGATGTATGCAGCACCACCAGCACGCCGTATATATCTCCGCTGTGTGTGCCTCAGCTCGAGCGTAGTACTACAGCAGTAGCGTACCAGCGTGCATGTGTGACACTGGCGCCGGAGCGTGGAGGTGGAGCGAGCGAGTCTGGCGTCTGGCGGACGACGCGACTGTTGGTGGCCGGCTCGACTATTGGCGTTGCTGTGCCCCTGCAGGCTTGCTCGGTCCTGGTGTGCAGTTGTGCACAGGGCAGGCAGACGCCAGGCGGTGTGTGGCACATGCACGCGCAAGCGAGCTCAGCTCATGCATGCATCAATGATTTCCCCCACTTGCATTGCGCCTTTGCGGTCATCAGTCCTGACCTGAACGAACCAACCAAGGTAGCGTTTAGATGCAAAATTTTTGGCAAAAAGACACTGTAGCTCTTTTCGTTGTTATTTGGCAAATATTGTCCAATCATGGTCTAATTAGGCTTAAAAGATTCGTCTTGTCCATTTCGTCTAAACTGTGTAATTAGTTTTATTTTTTATCTATATTTAATGCTTCATGCATGTGTCCAAAGATTCGATGTGACGGGGAATCTGAAAATTTTTGCAAAATTTTCTGGGAACTAAACGCTACCAAGGCCTGGTTTAGTTTGTAATTTTTTTTAAACCTAATGAATAGTACCACTTTCGTCTTATTTGATAAATATTGTCCAATTATAGACCAACTAGACTCAAAAGATTCATCTCGTGATTTCCAACTAAACTGTATAATTAGTTATTTTTTTACCTATATTTAATACTCCATGCAAATGGCTAAAAATTGATGTGACAGAAAGAGTGAAATTTTTTTAATTTTGGATGCATCTAAACCAGACCCAAATGAACGCAGCCGCCTCCGTCCTGTGGCTGGCATGCATAGCCATTATACTGGCCATGCATGGCCACAGGATGGTACGGTGGGTGGCAACGCGGTGACAGGTGACGTCGCCGGCCGTCGTCGTCCCTCTCGGGCTAGTCTCGACTCTGGGGTGTTTAGTTCCACCAAAAACTTTACACCTCATCTCATTGAATGTTTGGAGATATATATAGAGCATTAAATATAGATAAAAAATAATTAATTACACAATTTGTATGTATTTTGCGAGATGAATTTTTTAAGTCTAATTAATCAATGATTGACACTAATTACTATAGCTCCATATGTGCTACAGTGCCGTAAAACTTTACAGCCCTGAACTAAACACGCCCTCCCATTTCTGATCCCTCCTCCACACAAACACGCCCATTCACATGCATCATGCATGTGTGTATTACATATGTATAAGCTTATATGTACTCCCTCAATTAAGAAAAAAATGCACATAGCCACACATATTGTTTTTCAACGAGTGAAATAATCTTAAGTTTGATAAAATATGTAAAAAAATACTAAGTAAAATGTACGAGTGGTACTTAAACTTGTCTCGTAGTGTTATTCAGGTCTCCGAACTCTAAAATGTATTTTTAGGTACCCGGAATTGTCTTAGGGTGTCACCTAGGTCCAAATCTCTCAAAATTTCATTATCAGGTCCTTAAATTTGTCATAGTGTGCCATCTAGGTTCGAACGAGCTCCCATTAATCCACAAGTTGATGTCTAGCACTCTATCTACATGCTCTCAGCTCTCCCCCTCTCTTCTAGCTCCATCTCTATTCTCTACGCTTGCCAATCTAGTGTGGCATTATCGCATCATAGTCGCCAACTTGCCATTCCTAACACATGCCTTCATCTATCATTATCCAGGTCATGCCGTCATCTGTAGTGGTGATCGCAAGTCCAAAGGTATTGCTCCTTAGGCAGAAGTGGTATGCGAACGATTGTTTTGCCATTAAATTCCTGTTCTGGTCAAAAATGATGTGTGGACCCAACTACTATGTTTCGTGTCAAGAATGATGTGTGGACCCAACTGCTATGTGCGGAGTAGATTGGTTCTATTTGGACAAGTTGAAGATCTAAAACTGCATTTCAAGAGTTTGGGAGCCTAGAGGCTAGATGACACTCCAAGACAAGGTTTGAAGACTGCCCATGTATTTTATTCAAATACAAATGTCAATACTATTTATACAGATCTAATCAAATTAAAAATTGATCAAATACTCGAAAAATAAGATGTCCACATTTTTTAGGGAGCGAGTATATATGTATTTGCGGAGGATGCATGGACAACTGGACATGATGGACGCATGCGACGATGCAATTGGGCGCATGAAAAGGGGCATTCAAACTGTTGTTCTGGTAGATCCAGCATCCAACCGGTGATGATATGATTGATCCATCCATCCATATATCCAGGGGTGTGCTTAGTAGTGGAGCTAGTTATTGTGCTGCCGCGTCATCCACCCTCCCTCTTGCCGTGTTGCTCGTGCTGTGCCTGCTCCGATCCCGTTCAGTCAGGTAGAAAAGCAGCCGCGCAAATTAAAAGGCCCTCCATGACTCACCCTAGCAGCCTAGCTCATGCCAGTGTTACAAATAGGCTACTACTTTTTCCATCCCAGGCCCTGTTTAGTTGCAAGAAATTTTACAAAATTTTTCAACATTCTCCGTCACATCGAATCTTTGAACGCATGCATGAAGTATTAAATATAGATAAAAAATAAAACTAATTACACAGTTTAGACGAAATGGACGAGACGAATCTTTTAAGCCTAATTAGACCATAATTGGACACTAATTGCCAAATAACAACGAAATTTGCTACAGTGTCATTTTGCAAAAAAATTTGCATCTAAACCGGCCCCCAGTGTTTCTCCTGCCAAAAAACAAAAAGACAACAGGTGCAACCTAAAGCAGTTTTTTTTTTCAAAAATAGTTATTTCCGTGTAATATAATTTCTACAGTACTTTTGGATGCTGCTTTTGGTTTTCTTTTTTCCAAATGGGTGGAAACAGAGAGATATTTAATGAATTTTTAATGTAGATAAAAGAGAAGGGATATGTTTCATAGTTGTTTCAACAAGACAGATTATAGCTTTTTTTTTTTAAAAAAAGCTCACAACAGCTTTTCCATAGCTCATATCTCAATCACAACAATTTTTCCATAGCTCATAGTCGAACTAAACATACCCTAAAATGTAAGTTGTTCTGATTTTTTTCTAAATATATGGTTTTTACTATATACCTAAACATAATGTAAGATCTAGATATGTAGCACAACAACTTACAATTTGAAAAATGAAGGGAGTAGTATTTTCTTAAACGCTAAAGGAATAATCATCTATGAGTCAAATAGAATAAACGGTTAATTAAACAGAAATGATAGATCATAGTGTAGCATTTAAGTATAGTATTTCAATAGGCTAAACGACCATTTAGATTACCAGTGGAGCCTCATGTGCCCCTCATACATGGTGGCCATTCTCGAGTCTAGACTTGTGATCCATGCTTGCTTAGTAGTGGCCATTCTAGAGTCTAGACTTGTGATATCCATGCGTGGGTTTGATTTTGTTGAGGGTATGCTTGGATACAAAGAATAAAATTAAGTTGCATAAAGTTTATTAGTCCTAAGCCGTCCAAACATAAACTAATTGAGTCTATACCTTAACTAATAATTAGTTCACTAGTTGGCAGAGGGGGCCTAATGTGGACTAAAAGGTGCAACCGGAGGAAAAATGACCAAGATACCGGCCCCCTACCCTACCCTATATCCCTCTGCATAGGGTTATCTTGTTCCCCTCTTGCATGGCTTTCTTGGTCTCTCCACCTGCCACTTGTCGTTGCCGCCTTCAGGATCCCTGGCTCTGGCTCCCATCCTCCTCTGTTGCCGCCACCGCCATTTGGAGTTTCAAAGATGAAGTGAAGGATTTTGTTGGACTTATCTAGTCATCCAATAATGCAAAAGAAAGCAAGGTAATATACTTGCATACATGGCCCTCCATAACTCTATTTGAGAAAGTGCAAAGGCCGATGCAGACTTTGACACATGTGATCGATCTTAATGAAAACTGCATGCCATTATCAGAGTCATCTACGTCTTAATGAAGTGGTGGAAATGGTACCCATTTAGGAGATGATGATCAAGATATGAATGATTTTCGTGATAATATAGCTAACACTTTGGTTGCTAGCCGAGATTGATGAAAGATCGGTACAGTGGTACTGGTTTTGACAAATAAGTATTTTTTTGATTGGATAATTGTGTTTTTATAGATTTTGATTTGACTATATATTTTCTATTTTTATTTATGCACTTTCACATTAATTTTTATTCACGTCCTGCACGGCCAAACAAACGGCGTATGAAAATGTGCCTACCTGCAAACACCAGATCGACGTCCAGACCCAGGGGTCTTATTAAGAGTATATTTTTACTACCTACTACTAGTCTAGCTATATATGTATATATAAACAATATAGGATTAATCTATATATATAGTCACTGTAGGTTTTAGTTCCTAACAATTATATTAGTGAACTAATAAACAGTGCTAGACCATCTAAATAAACAGTGATACTGGTCATAATAAGCCGCCTTTTTATCAACTGCTCACATGTGCCGTGCCGCCACTTGTGACTTTGCGTGTGAGATCCCACGTCGCCCTACCCTCTCTCCATGGCAAAAGAGATAATCAGCTTTCCTCCAGATGTGGCTTCTGCATGCTTGCAAACAGAAGAGGCTGTATCTACTTCCTCCTCGGTGCCTTTTTTAAGCAACGCTGTTTCTGGCCAATCTACCAAACAGACAGAGACAGGGCCTCTAAGTCGTGTCTTAGACACCCAAAGAACATGATAACATGCATGATACTTTGAATTGGAGAGATGACTAATTTCTCTGCAAATCTATTTATGACAGTCTGAAATAAACCACCTAGCAAAACGAGATTATGCATCGGGACTAGCTAGCCTGCCTAATCTACTAGTCTACGTGACAGTAATAATCAAAGAACACGAGGAGCTAGCTGAGGAAAAATATAAAAATAAAAAGCTTCAGGTCGCAATGCCCTCGTCACTGTAGTATTGCTTGAGCCAGCGCGCTATGATCCTCGTCTCCTTCACCCGCACCTGCTTCAGCCACTCCGGGTCCTCCTTGCTCGAGAATCTCAAATCCACGTGGTGCGCCCCTGCGTGCACATCATGCACACCACATACATGTTTTGTTTAAACAATGTCCAAATCTTATATTTATATTATTATAAACAGACAAAACATATGCATGCATGGTCGAATACATTACAGCGAAGACAAAAGGCTAAATTGCTCACTGACCTTTGGGCTCCACCAGCGCAATGATGCTGTCAGAGATGCTCTTCAGCACGCTGCGAATAGCCAAAAGGAAAAGAAAAATATAAACACGTCTGGTCTTTTAGGTCCTGTTCGCTTATATTATAATCTGTACTTTTCAGCTTGTTTTTTTAGTCAGAACAACGTTTTTCTCTCACAACAAATCAGCAAACAGTACTTTTAGCCATGGCTTTTCAGCGAAGCGAACAGGCTCTTATTATGGCAGCTTACCAAGCTTGACCAAGCCATATATATATTTTTCTTGTCAAATTTTGTTTGAATTCATTCTTAAGTTGGAAAAAGATTAATTCTACTATATATATTTTCATCGAATCCGTAAGGGAAAACTATTTCCAGCAAATTCGAGTCATTACCCTCCAGTGCTCCACGGATCTCGCAGCCCATTGAAGAAGAGGATGTTGCTAGCAGATTTCTTGAGGACATTCGCAATATCCTGAAACAAAGAAAACCGATTTTTATAAAAATGTGACAAAAAGAAAATAAATCCCAACAAGCCCGAAACCAGCCCAATCATCATCGAGCCGCCATTTCCAGCGAGCAGCAACTTGAGCCCAGCCCAACAGACGGCCCAGCCCAGTAGGAACGAATCCGCCGCGCCGCCACTTACGTATCCGCCGAACTCGGTCTCGATCCAGAACGGGCGCGGCGGGAGTCCGGTGTTTTTGCGGCAGTCGTCGACGACGTCGGTGAAGTTG
This sequence comes from Saccharum spontaneum, assembly GCA_022457205.1. Lineage (NCBI taxonomy): Eukaryota > Viridiplantae > Streptophyta > Magnoliopsida > Poales > Poaceae > Saccharum > Saccharum spontaneum. Next base: position 8,713,408 of record CM039598.1, read on the forward strand.
AAGGGCGACGGCGGCAGCACGCTGCCGTCGCGGACGCCGTACGCCATGACCATCACCTCCGTGCACGCCTGCCAGTTCCACCCGTCGTATATGCCGTAGGGGTCGTCAACCTCCTCGGCGCCGAAGCACGCCGCCGCGCCCGTGTGGTTGTAGTACACGTTCATGGCGTCCCGGACCTGCTGGGACAGCAGCAGCAGCTGGGCGGTGGTGCTGCTGCTGTCGTCGTTGCCGGAGCTCGCCGCTGCCGCCTGCTGGCGGTTGTCGATGGCGCGGCACATCGAGCGGACTGGGTACGCCGGCAGCGGCGTCAGGAACCCCGACGCCGTCGGGTAGTCCGTCATCGCCGCCTCCACCACCGCTTCTCTGAGCAGAGACGGGATGTCCTGCACGCTGCTTCCACTGCATGCATTGGATGTGTGTGTATATGCGTGATCAGCAGACAGACGATCATCGTGTAACGTCATCACTTTGATCGGAATAAATCCAGTGTTGTTTTGTATGAAATTCGTGCAAAAATCTTTCTTATTTTTGAGCACTCACTTGCACATGTTGAACGTACGTCTCAGCTGTGCCTGGCCTTCCTTGGTGGCGAGCGCATTGTAGAGCACGTCCCACGACTTCCGAAGCACGTCGTAGCAGTTCTTGCTCTCGCTCTAATCACACAATTATTAAAACAAGAAAAATGAATCCATATACCCATGCATGCGTACCTTGAAGTCGTCGTTGATGCGATCGTAGAACGCGTAGGGATCGACGATGCCATAGAAGCTGAGGATGGGCGCGGACGACGCGACGGCGCCCATGACAACATGCGGATACTTGAGCCGCATCCACGCCGCCAGCATGCCGCCGTATGATCCGCCGAAGACGAGGACGGGCGCCGCGGGCGCGCTGAGGTTGGCCTTGAGGCTGAGCACGAACGAGGCGTAGTCGGCGAGCGCCTGCGTGACGGTGAGGTAGCCCTTGGTGGCGGCGTCCCGGAACGCGGCCTCCCTGGTGCCACCGAACGGCATCGACTCGCCGTAGTAGCGGTGCTCCACGAAGACGAGCATGGCGCCGAACCGCGGCGCGGCCTCCCACATGAACCCGGTGTTGTTGGTGAACAGGTCGATGTCGCCCTCGTTGCCGGCGTACAGGAAGATGGGCGCCGTGCGCCCGCCCCAGAACGTGTCGTTGATCAGGTACCGCTGCTGGAACGTCGCGTAGCTCGCCGGCAGCGAGTTGAAGTGGTCCAGCCGCTGCGTGTACCGCCGCGTCTCGTACTGCACCGTCGGCGGCACGGACATGCCGCCTTCGGAGGCGGCGTCGCCCGCGCGCGGTACCTGCAGCGATGATGAGGCGTAGTGGCGGCTCGCCAGCGTCGGCGGTCGCCGCCGGATGACGCGGCCTGCTCCAGCAGCTGCTGCTGCGGCTGCTTGCAATGAGAAGAGGAGAAGGAAGACGGCGGCGATGATGGCTCTCTCCATGACGTTGCAGATTGATTGACTCGTGGTGAATGAGACTACTCGATGTTCTACGACAGAATGTACCGATCTTTCTGTTGAGAGAAGATCGAGAATACTGACACTATATAGCAACCGACGTGCTTGGAAGTTGGAACTAACTAACTGTAGATGTGGACTGGAGCGGATCTAGTAAAGGATATGATTCACACATGCATGTACTGTGGCAAAAAAGAGGAATGCGAGTTGCGAGACTATCGCCCCTCACACTCCGTCAAACGCGTGCGACGAGAACCGAGAGCGTGTCCGCCCCGCTCCATCGAACCGCCCCTGTCGATTTTACAGGGTCAATGGATATCCCCGCGGCGCATGCGAAGTCGAGAACGTCTGTCTCTCCTGCTACCAGCCTGACCACATGCAAAGCCCATTCTACAGTTTAATCATGCAGCTTGCCTCTGGCCCGCTCAGGGTTATTTGGACTGTTTCTTCAAGTGGGCCATCTTAGTTCTGACCAGCACAACTTTTGGGCCTAGTTACTTTTTGTTTAGGCGAACGTATGAGAAAAACAGATTCCTTACGTAAGCATGTGTACTGAGGTTTTATAAACTTTAAAAAGCTATCATTTACAAATCGAGCATCCAAAAAAAAATTTAATTACACCATCGTGTTGCTTACAATAAATGCTTCAAAATAAGAATCCACATGGATATATTTAGAAAAAATGATTCACAAACATTAATCTCACAAAGAATATTTTCTTTTATTGAGAATATGGCAATGTTCTAGGTACAAAAAGAGAATGTTCCGCCCTCATAAAAAAACATTCTCAGTTTACAAGAACAATATTCTAGATCTATAAAAATGAATTATAGATTCATATGATTGGTGTTATAATATCCATGAAAATAAAAATATAGGCTATAAAATATATAGAGATAGATAAATAAATAACATAACATAAATGGAAAAATAATAAACAATAAAACAAACCATAAGAGAAAACAAAAACAATACATCATAAATGCACATAATATTTCTATAGTTAAGCAAAACCAAATATTTCTTTGTACGTGATGTAACACACAAATGCATTAGACAAATTACAAATGCACATGTTATTTTTAACAAAAACTAAATGTTTGGTATGTGACCCACACAAATGTCGAATACACATCACAAATGCACAAATTATTACTGAAGTGAAGCAAAGTCAAATGTTCTGATATGTGATGTAACTGTGACAAATGCAAAAGACACCTATGAAATGCACATATAGTTTCGTAAAGTCAGAATTTTGGTATGTGACATAACTCAGAGAAAAATAGAAAAATAGAGGCAAGAAGGAAAAAAGGAAAATAAAATGAAAAAATAAATTTAAAAATGATATAAATATAAAAGGAGAAAATGAAATGCAAAATACAAAAGAATAAAAAACACTACATTGGCAGAAACATAGGCCACACAGCCACCTTCCACCTCTATCACCAGCAAGCGCTCAAATGCGATGTGGCGTCAGAATGTCTCACGGATACTATGTGAATGCTCAAAGATAATTGTAGAATATCCCAGTTATACTATGTGAACATTCCATATATCATAGAACATCACATGTATACTACACGAACATATTGGGGGAGATACAACTCCCCAATACCATGGGGACCATCCTAACTACCACTTTTCAGCCATATTTTCTCTTACACTCCTGTACGACCCACCTTTCATATGGGTATTGGGGCAGATATATTAGGGTACTGCGACAGCAACTCCCCCAATAAATCTAGAAAGTGATATTGACCTACCCCAATACCATCATATTGGGGGACTGCTGGAGATGCTCTTAACCCCTAACTAATTTTTTAGTTAGTTATAGGCTCGAGGGCTAAACCTAGCTGGTGAGCTCGCTGTGCCCCCACTGGATACCGACCGAGGCCCCTAGGGCCTAGTTTTCATGAGTAACAGGTAACACGCTCGGCTCCTGATCGCTGGGGGTCGACGTGGCTCGGAAGACGGAGGACTAGGACCCATCGCTCGGGGGCTCCGGCTAACAGACGTGGCTCAGTGGACGGGGCCAGAGGCCTTGCTTGGGCCACCTTATGGAAGGGCTCGACTAGGCAAAGTTCTTGCGATGTGTGGCCTCCGGGGGAACTGACGTGGATCTGTGCACCAGGGGGAATCTGGAATCTTCTAACTAGCACATGCCATAGGGCAACCGTCTGACATCTGAAAATGTATTGGCGCCGCTTGCCTGATTTGGCAAGGGTCATGCCTAGGACATGACAAAACATGACAAGGGGCTTATGCACCAGCCGAAAGGATCTATGGATGGCTAGACAAGGAAGGTGAATTGCCTATTTAAATTCTCTACAAATACAACAACACTACGCAAGATGATTAGTATAAGAGACAAACCAAATAGCCACTACTTGCCTAGCCTATTCATTTCAATGCAAGCCCTTCTACACATCTCTAGTGACAAGAATACCTACAACAACTAAAGTACACAATCTATTAGAGGTAATAACTACGACTAGTGAGCTACACAAATTAAGCTACTAAAACTACTCTACTTGCTAGAGAGCTACCACTACTCTAACTATCACACGAGCACAAGCTACTAAAATGGCAAGGGTGGTGGCACCGACAGGAGAGGGAGGGGGGAGGGACGTAGAGATAATGGTCATGCAAAAGAGAGTGAGGAAAACCACAAACCTAGGTTGGTTGAGAGCATGATATGTGGACTCATGTTAACAAGTGGACCAAAGTTATCTGAAAACTACCAAACCTAGGTTGAGAACCCAAAATTGAATGGTACTAATAGTTGAAGTGCCAAATTTATCAGGTTTTGTAGTTTGTGATAAACTTTGAAAACACTAGAGTTGGGGAAATAATTGGACTTGATTCAAATTGTTGGTGGTGTATCATATATTAGGGACCCCCTAAGTATGTTCAGGGCCCAATTACATAGCCTAGGGGCTTGTGAGATAATGTTCACGGTCCATTTTTAGCCTAGCCCTACTAGGGGAAACAATGAAAACCTTCTCTCCCACCTCCCCTATAAAAGTGAGAGAGAGGCAAGGTTTTTTTGAAGCAAGGGAGTCCTCTACCTATTAGAGAGAGGCAAGGTGGAAGGAGACTTTTTGCCCATCACTTAATTCGCTCTATCCCTTTCGTTCTCCTCTTCTCTTTGATGTTGGTGTTGTTATAATACATAATTGAGGAACTAGGATGTTACAAAAATAATACTGATGTGATGTTTTAAAGTATGGGTCATAGGTGTATAAATACTCCATGTGTTGTAAAATATTTATGACAAAATTATTAGTTAAAAAGTAATATAATTAGCTTGTCCTAAACATCAATTTAAATGCAGTAGGAGTATATTGAATCAAAATACCATGTATAAATTATAAACATATGACAATTAGGGTGGCAGGAGGGAAGAGATGCACAGTATAAGGGGACACTAAGTGAGCGACCACCAAACCTATTTGGCACGAGAAAAGGAGAAGAAAGACGGCAGCAGGTGATTCTCTCAATGTTGTAGATTGACACATGCATGTACTGTCGATGTGGACTGGAGCGGATCTAGTAAAGGATATGATTCACACATGCATGTACTGTGGCAAAAAAGAGGAATGCGAGTTGCGAGACTATCGCCCCTCACACTCCGTCAAACGCGTGCGACGTGAACCGAGAGCGTGTCCGCCCCGCTCCATCGAACCGCCCCTGTTGATTTTACAGGGTCAATGGATATCCCCCGCGGCGCATGCGAAGTCGATGTCTCTCCTGCTACCAGCCTGACCACATGCAAAGCCCATTCTACAGTTTAATCACGCAGCTTGCCTCTGGCCCGCTCAGGGTTATTTGGACTGTTTCTTCAAGTGGGCCATCTTAGTTCTGACCAGCACAACTTTTGGGCCTAGTTACTTTTTGTTTAGGCGAACGTATGAGAAAAACAGATTCCTTACGTAAGCATGTGTACTGAGGTTTTATAAACTTTAAAAATCTATCATTTACAAATCGAGCATCCAAAAAAAAAATTCAATTACACCATCGTGTTGCTTACAATAAATGCTTCAAAAATAAGAATCCACATGGATGTATTTAGAAAAAATGATTCACAAACATTAATCTCACAAAGAATATTTTCTTTTATTGAGAATATGGCAATGTTCTAGGTACAAAAAAACGATGTTCCGCCCTCATAAAAAAACATTCTCAGTTTACAAGAACAATATTCTAGATCTATAAAAATGAATTGTAGATTCATATGATTGGTGTTATAATATCCATGAAAAAAATATAGGCTATAAAATATATAGAGATAGATAAATAAATAACATATCGTAAATGGAAAAATAATAAACAATACAACAAACCATAAGAGAAAACAAAAACAATACATCATAAATGCACATAATATTTCTATAGTTAAGCAAAACCAATTATTTCTTTGTATGTGATGTAACACACAAATGCATTAGACAAATTACAAATGCACATGTTATTTTTAACAAAAACTAAATGTTTGGTATGTGTCCCACACAAATGTAGAATACACATCACAAACGCACAAATTATTACTAAAGTGAAGCAAAGTCAAATGTTCTGATATGTGATGTAACTTTGACAAATGGAAAAGACACCTAACAAATGCACATATAGTTTCATAAAGTCAATGTTTTGGTATGTGACATGACTCAGAAAAATAGAAAATAGAGGCAAGAAGGAAAAAAGGAAAAAAAATAAAAAATAAATTTAAAAATGATATAAATATAAAAGGAGAAAATGAAATGCAAAATACAAAAGAATAAAAAACACTACATCGACAGAAACATAGTCCAAGCATCCACCTTCCACCTCTATCACTAGCGAGCACTCAAATGCGATGTGGCGTCAAAATGTCTCACGGGTACTATGTGAATGCTCAAAGATAATTGTAGAATGTCCCATTTATACTATGTGAACATTCTATATATCACAAAACATCACACGTATACTATACGAACATCACGTGTATACCATATACCATGGAATATGTGAAAATAAAAAGAAAAATATGAAAATAAAAGAAATCAAATAATTAACTAGAGTAAAGTAAAGAAGAGGGAAATAGGAAATAAGAAAATAACAAATGCTATGAAGATGTAGATATAAATTAACTATTTATTTAAATAGAAAATAAATTAATAAAAGGTTCAGCAAAACATACTCCCTCCGTCCCAAATTAGATGTCGTTTCCGGTTTTTGTGCCCGCAAGTTTGACTCAATTTATATAAAATGCGTGCAACATTTGTATCTCCAAATAAATTTATTAAAAAACTAGACTGAAAGACCTTTCTAATGATACTAATTATATACCATAAATATTAATATTTTTTTAATATATATTTAATTAAAGTTGTTTCTCGGGAAGCGTAAAGCGACAAGTATTTAGGGACGGAGGGAGTAGGTGAAAAACTAATAAAAAGGGAAAACAGAAGAAACTAAAAGAGAACATCTCATGAATACCATTTGAACAAACTAAGATATGTCACATAACATCTCTAGAGAACTACATGAATACACAAAAGTAATCATGATTCTAAAATATATCATAAAACACCACATTATAGTTCACGAACATCATGCATATACCATGGAATATAAGAAATAAAAAGGCAAACATGAAAATAAAAAATAAATAACTAATAAGAATAAGTAAAAGGAGAAATAATAAACACATAACAAATGCTAGGAATATATATAGAGTAAATAATAACTTAAATATAAAATAAGATAATAAAAGATTGAACAAAACATAAAAGAAAAATAGAGATAATAAAAAGAAAACAATCCAGTAATAGAGGAGATAAAAACAACATCAAACAATGGATAGTACTTGAACAACTCAAAATATACCATAGAACATCTTACGATGAATACTCAATAGAACATCTCATCTATACTACATAAACATCCGAAAATACACCTAGAACATAACAAAATATGGACATGAAAAATAAAATCAATTAATTAGAGTACAATAAAAAAGAATAGGAGATAAGAAAATAAATAGCAAAAACTATGCAATATATAGAAAATATAACTAAAAACAAAATTAATAAAAGATAGACAAAAGACAAGGGAAAACAAAAGTATTAAAATAGAAACGCTATGTGATAGAGGAAAGTAAACATAAACATGAAATAATTAACTTGAATAAATGAGAGAAAAGAAGAAAACAAAAAAGAAATGAAAAAAGGAAAAACGAAACATAAGAAAGAAAGAAAATAAAAACTACGTAACAGGCTACAGGGAGTTAAGGGAAAAAGAAATATAATTAAAAAATAGAAGAAAAAAGAAGCTCACGTACCAGCCGCTGGTAGGAGTTAAGCAACAAAAGAAATATAAGAGTAAGAAGAGAAAAAGAAAAAGAAAACAAAAGAACTAATATGGACATTATTGTGCTCCGTGGGCTGTCGCTGGGCATTTCTACGTTTGATAGCAAATGCATATCAGCCGCAGGAATCGCCGGCGTGCTGCTCTGGTCCGAGCTGGTATACTGGTGACGAATACATAACATTGGGCTTACGTAAACCCCTTTATTAAGGAGTTAGAGCATCTCTCCGGCAGTTTCCAATACCTCCCTCTATCCCCATAAAACTGTCATATCGGGAACAACTATACTTTTTTTATTGTTCCAGCAGTTCCCCAATACCTCTCCCTTTTTTTGTGGCCACCGATATTTCTCTCATCTCCCTTCAAAGAAAGGGGCAGATATAACTCCCATAATACCATGGGGACTATCCTAACTACCACTTTTTAGCCATATTTTCTCTTACACTGCTTTGGGACCCCCTTTCATATGGGTACTAGGGCATATATATTGGGGTACTACTGCAGCAACTCCCCTAATAAATCTAGAAAGTGATATTGGGCTACCCAATACCATCTTATTAGGGGAGTTATATTAGGGGACTGCTGGAGATGCTCTTAACCCCTAACTAATTTTTAGTTAGTTATAGGCTAGAGGGCTATACCTAGCCGGTGTGCTCGCTGTGCCCCCGCTGGATATCGACCGAGGCCCCTAGGGCCTAGTTTTCATGAGTAACAGGTCACACGCTCGGCTCCTGATCGCTGGGGGCGAACGTGGCTCAGAAGACAAATGACTAGGACCCATCGCTCGGGGGGCTCCGACTAACGGACGTGTCTCAGTGGATGGGGCCAGAGGCCTTGCTTGGGCCACCTTATGGAAGGGCTCGACCAGGCAAAGTTCCTTGCGGTGTGTGGCCTCCGGGGGAACCAGCGTGGATCTGTGCACCAAGGGCAATCTAGAATCTTCTAACTGGCACATGCCCTAGGGCAACCGTCTGACATCTGAAAATGTATTGGCATCGCTTGCCTGATTTGGCAAGGGTCATGCCTAGGACATGACAAAACACGACAAGGGGCTTATGCACCAGCCGAAAGGATCTATGGATGGCTAGACGAGGAAGGTGAATTGCCTATTTAAATTCTCTACAAATACAACAACACTACGCAAGATGATTAGTATAAGAGACAAACCAAATAGCCACTACTTGCCTAGCCTATTCATTTCAATGCAAGCCCTTCTACACATCTCTAGTAACAAGAATACCTACAACAACTAAAGTACACAAGCTATTAGAGGTAATAACTACGACTAGTGAGCTACACAAATTAAGCTACTAAAACTACTCTACTCGCTAGAGAGCTACCACTACTCTAACTATCACATGAGCACAAGCTACTAAAATGGCAAGGGTGGTGGCACCGACAGGAGAGAGAGGAGGGACGTGGAGATAATGGTCATGTGAAAGAGAGTGAGGAAAACCACCAAACCTAGGTTGGTTGAGAGCATGATATGTGGGCTCATGTTAACAAGTGGACCAAAGTTATCTGAAAACCACCAAACCTAGGTTGACAACCCAAAATTGAATGGTACTAATAGTTCAAGTGCCAAATTTATCAAGTTTTGTAGTTTGTGATAAACTTTGAAAACACTAGAGTTGGGGAAATAATTGGACTTGATTCAAATTGTTGGTGGTTGTTGACACTTCTTAGCATCACTTGCGTTAGGTTGTCATCCCCAACATGACACCAAGAGTGTGGTTGTATTGTACTCATGCCACTTAACTATATAAAGATATTAAAGTATATATCTGCAAGCACATAGATAAATACACTCGTTGCAGTATTTCACCCAAGTTTATCCTAGGTATCGTTATTTATATTTAACTAAAGGAGAACAAACAGAGGGGCACATATTAATTAAAGGCTACTCTACACATGTGATATGAATATTCGAAATCACTATCCTTTACTCTCAAACAGGAATCAATTAAATAAAAAAGAGATAAAATATATGATAATCATACCATTCAGATGATATTCCTTAGAGCAGTACTACTATGGCAAGTCATTGATCAGAATATAAAGTAAGAGAATAACTCCTAAGTAATCCGTTAACTATTAGTCATAATCTACATTGATTAGTGTAATTATATCAGGCAATCATTGGCTAGGTTATCTCATATCCATAAACAAGGAACATCTCCATTACGAAGCTGAGAAACAGAGTAACAACTAAGTAATGAGACCGCGTTCTACTAAGTTCTACACTCGGGGAGTGAACTACAAAGGACTCAACAGGAATGTCACACCCACGATCTATCACATGGCCCAGAGTATAGAGTGCATTTGCAGGTAAACAGTGTATAAGTACCACACTTACACAATATTGACCACCCACCCATGACTCAATAAGGTGAGTGCTTTGCAAACATGTGTATAAACATAATGATAAACTATCTATGCCAAATATATAATCAAAGTAGACTAATCTCATAATAATCAAGGATATAATATAGATTAAGAAGAAAATCATATCTAATGTATCAAGAATAGTGATCAAGAACAATGAACTAGAACTAGACAATGATGAACTAGAATAATTACGAACTAGAACATAAACAATTAGAACATGAAGAACTAGAACATGAACTAGATCAAGAACTAGAAGAACTGATGAACTAGATGAATATCTGAAGAACAATGTTGATACAAGAGAGAAGAACTGGATTTACCAAGCTCCTCTTGACTAGATCTAGAGCCCAAGGCTGCTTGACTCCTCTACTTCTAATTCTAATCTAGCTATGCCTAGATCTGATGGAGCTCTAAGGAGATGAGAGTTGCTGGTTGGTCTTCTGCTTTCTGGTTGATAATTGATTGAATGAATTCCTCCTTGGAGGGGGGTCTGGGGCCTCGTTTATATAGCCCAGAGCATGGAACCGTTGCCCTTGATCAAACTGACCTTCACATAGGGTTAGGATGCATCCTTGAAGGCGGTTGAAGTAGATTGCAAAGGAAGGAGCCGAGGGGCGGCGGCCAGGGGTCGGTCGGCCTAGGGTTGAGGCTGGTCGGCCCCACCTGGCGACGCCTCGTGGTGGCCCTCCTCGTGGAGTCCTCTGGTGTCCTCTAGAAGCCTCTTGCGTATTCGTGACGTGGAGATTAGGCCGATTGACGTGGGTTCCTTCTCGTGGAAGATATCAATTCCTGAATTATTCTGATAACCTCCTGCAAAATATAGATTCACCAAAATTCATGGAATTTCGTTAGTTGACACCCTAAACCTATGTTGGTGATCATTTATTAGCCCTTTATATATTTATTTTAACCCTTTATTATGGTAGATAACCATCGTCAACAAGTCCCCGGTGACACCCTAATTTTTGGTATTATTTAAAAATAGATAAATTTGATTTAAATATGCATTTGTTTGTGCATTCAAATTTAGGGAATAATAATTTTTGGGAAATTAAAATCAATCATAAGGTTAGCAACTCCTTGGTGCACTCATGCTGCTGCATTTTATTGTGATGAGTGGTTTTTGTTAAATAGTTGAAAGGATTTGAAAATCATTTGGAAATGTGATTTGAAAATTCAACTCTGAAAAAAAACAATTCTTTCCCGCCTTCACTCCCTCCATTTCGGCCTAGTGGCCCAGTTTCCCGGCTGGCCCACTCTTCCTTCCCCCGCACTCCTTCTCTTGGGCCGCGGCCCAGCCTAGCCGAGCCGGCGGCCGTTGCCGCGTCTGCTCTCCCTCTCGCGGTCACTGGCAGCCGGGGCCCGCTCGTCAGTCCTTTCTCTTCCCCAACCATCTTCCCCGCTCAAACCGCCGGTCAAGCCGCACACCGAGCCGCCCGCGCCCACGTCCCCGCTTCGTGGGAGCGCCTCCATGCCCCGCGCCTGCCCTTTAAAGGGGAGCGCCATCCCGCTCCGCCCTCCTATCCCACTCCAACTCCCTCTCTCACGGTTTTGCTACGCCATAGAACCACAGCGCAAATCACCACCGGAGCCACCTTCCGCCGCTCCCGTGGACCGCCGTTCCAGAGCCATCCCCGTCTCGTTTGAAGCTGTGGTGAGCTTCCCCGTACTCCCCTCTATCTTCCCATGCTTTTACCTTCTCGAATTTTAGTCTCTATGGCCGTGTCCGCGAGCTCCGATGAGCTTTTCGCCGCCATCCATGGCGGGAGCCGCTCGGGCTTACCCCGTGGCCATGTTTTGCTCCGGGGCGAGCTCACCGTCTCCCCCACATCGTCCCGGTGCCCTCATTTTTCGAAACCGTGGACCGTAGGTCGAGTTCCAAGCGCACCGGCGAGCTTACGGTCGCCGGCCATGGCGCCGCCGCCGTCACCTCCCCTAAATCCGGCGGCCGGCCTCTCTCTCCTCTCCCCCATTCTTTCTCGGCCGTCCATCATTTGATCAACGGCTCAAAGAGCTCAATACCCCTTCGGGGTTCATTTTGCTAAAGAGACCCCGTTCTTTTCAATAATTCACCCGCAGTCCTTGGCCGGATTTCAAAATCCAATTTCCTTGATTTATTTTAAATCTGAAAATAGTTTGATTTATTTACAGAATTGCCACTGTAGTAAAACGCATATAAAATCGTCATTTTAGCTCCGAATCGACCCGTTCAACTTGCATTAGTTTCGTAATTTCGTAATCTACACATTAGTGCTACTGATAGACCTGTTAGAAGCTTTTGAGTTTCTCGATTAAGTCTAGTTTAATAGCTAGTTTTGGAACCTTGTTTAGCGCGTAACTTTTGCGTTGTAGCTCCGTTTTTTGTGCAATTCGCGTCAATGTGATCGTAGCGAGACGTAGATGATTTTGGTAAACATTTTATTCAGATTTATTTATTGTTGGTGTACTGTTCTAATTGTAGTTATGTTTTGCTTGTATGTCTGCTCCGAATTTCGTGTTGTACTTCGTGTCGTTTGAGTTCAGACGGTGAGGAGTACGTCGGGAATCCAGACGCGTACGAGGAGCAGCAGGACCAGCAGCAGTTCGTGAACCAAGGCAAGTATAGCATGGGCCTACCTTGTTGTCCTATTCATTATATAACATATTCATTATGCATGTGTCTAATATTGCTCGATTATAAGGACTTCCTAGCAAATTGATGACCTGCACCTTGATTCCTATGGGGATTATTTGCATTTGGGTAGAATGCTAGTGCTCTAACTAAACATGATCTATACAATGATTAATGGAATCAACGGATAAACATGATGATAGTAGTGGAACTAAAGGGTGATGGTGCAAATGATGTTGATCATGTTGCCCTAAACCCTCCGTAAGGACTTATCTGTAGGGCAAAAGCTGGGACATACAGTGCAACCATGAGAGTTAAATGGCTCTGACTTTAGCTCAGTAATAGGATCTTTTCTAACTTGTTAGAGGTTACCCGAAAGGGCGCAAGAGGGGCTTGCCACGTTGGGTATAGAACTGCCTCTGTTTAGATGTGTATAGCCTGCGGGAATTGTGCCATCGAAAGGGGGGTTCTCTATATCTGCCTGCCGAGGAAACCTCGCGGCCCTAACTTGTCAGAAGAGGCCTATGGAAGGCTTCATAGTGTACCCTGCCTGCTCACCTTGGAAGTGTTAGGGGGTCGACGGGCCCCGGGCATATGGGTAACACGACTCACGGGTAAAGATGCATAACCTCTGCAGAGTGTTAAAACTGTTATAACAGCCGTGCTCACGGACACGAGCGGCCCGGAAAACTCACAGAATAAATGTTTACTTGAGACGTGGATGAACTATGATGATGATGACAAGATCATATTGATGCTTTCTCTTCTTAGTTCTAGTAGTGGATCATGTGGGTTAAATGGGAGCTTGAGCATCACTTAATAATGATTAATAATGAAATGTTGATCTACTAAAAGTGCTAACTGCATTCAACCGTGTCTAACCTTTTTGAGCCTCATGAATCCTCATACTATACTTGCGGAGTACAAGTGTACTCACACTTGTTGCTATCTTGTTTTTGGATAAAAATCCCGGATGGGTAACAGATGACAGTTTCTACGAGGATTTCCCGGAAGATTTCTAGGTTTGGGTCAATGAGTCGTCCTTCCCTGTGGAGCAGACACTTCGATCGAGAGTGTTATTTACCTTTCCGTTTGTGATGTTAAGAAGTATGTGTTGTAATATCGTGATGTAAGAACACCGTGATGATACTATTGTTAATTTGTCGGCTTATGTGTGCGACTATTCCTGGGGCGCACATAAGATGTATGCACTCTATATTGGCTTTTAATTGGAGTGTGACAAATTGGTATCAGAGCTGTGTCGACTGTAGGACGCAAACCTAGATAGAAATGGTCGTTTCTAGGAGTTTGACTTTATTTATTTACTTGCTACTATCTCAATCTTGATATTTTATTAAAATTTTATGCTCTATTCCTTATTCTATTGCATAAAATATTGACTCTGATAATATTTTATATCAAAACTATAGATGCCTCGCCTCAGTGCCACTGCCTACGTCGCCTAGTTCATTCCAGCAGCACCTGCTCCACCAGCACCACCAGCAGTACCACTAGTGGAGCCAGAGGTCGTCCACATCTCCGACGAGGAAGAGGAGGAACCCATGGAAGAGGAGGCAATTTCAGCGGCTGCATCTGATGGACCTGCTTCGACCCCCGTGGCTGCACCCATCCCACATGTGGATGCGCCAGTCCCCGCTGCTACACCTCCACCAGCTTCCTAGGCCGCTTCTGCACCAACACCAGTGCCCTCCCCAGCTGCTTCAGAGGAGCCAGAAGAGATAGGATGGACCACTAGAAACAAGTTTAAGGAAGCTCCCGAAGATGCCCGTTACCACAACCTCCTCACCACCATGCTAGCCGAGTACTATCCAGAGTTTGCTGCCTCGGTGAAGTACTACTGTGCAGAGCACACGCATCCAGTGGAGGCGACATACTGGAAGACCAATGTGATCATCACCGCCTGGAACAACACCGACCAATCTCAAGATGTTGTGACTACCCATAGCCACCGAGCCAGGCGTGCCAGTGCCTATGACAGCATGGAAGATGCTGCGCAGGCGGCGTACCTGCATTACCATGGTCGGCGTTTTGAGGACATGTAGAATAATCACTACCGGTATCTTCCACGCTATGACCCGAAGGAGAAGACATGGGCGGTGTTGGCTCCTCCAGCTTCTGATCCCACCTTGGACACCACAGTGAGGCACCTCAGCGCCATGCAGGAGGCCAACGAAGCACTCAGGGAAGAGCTTCGTGCGGCGCAAAAATCTGAAAAACGCCTTCAGAACCAGATAGATGAGATGGCCGTTCAGCTAGGACAGCCTACCATTTACAAGAAGAAGGCCAGGGTGTTCACCATGGTGGATCGCGCTCCTTAGATACTTGCAGCCCCACCATAATGAATGCGTTCTAGATCGAAAGTCGTGTCAAGTTTATGTGTGTGTTGTGAACTTTTAATTGTCTTGTTGGTTGTGATGATGAACTTAAATGATTTGGTGTTTGTGTGATTGCAGGAACAGTGTGGGCTTGTCCACATGTTCATTTTATCAAAACCTTAATTTAGTATTTGTTTAACTTAGTTGGGGTTTAAATTTCCGCATCACTGCCGTGCTGTATTTCAGAGCAGTCTGCAATGTTTGTCTCATATCTCTAAATCCCTACGTCCATAAATTATGAAATTTTTGTGGAAATAACTAGACTTGTGTACCTCTCATTTCCCACTGGAATCACCTCATTATCAATTTTGGTTTGAGAGATATGCTTGCTACAACCTGGCAAGTCTGTGCAGTCTGTAACCTAGAACAGAAATTGTTTAGCTCAGTTTTTGATGATGTTGCCATCTGTATCAGTGAAAAAGTTCTATACAAAAGTTGTAGCAGACTCTTTAAGCTTTCCAACGATGTATGCCACGCCTATTTTGGATTTCTGAAACTCGAGTTATACTTCAGTTTTTGATCTGCTGTTGTAGACACCCGTTCAGAAATTTTCAGTTATGTTATTTACCTTTTGTAAATAATTTGTAAATTTTTGGGAGATCTCTAAAAGTTTGCACATTTTCTTGGAAGCAGATGGCCGCCAGAGGAGGACATGGCAGAGGCCGTGGACGTGGTCGTGGACACGGAGCTTTAGTGGATCCACCTCCGCCACCGCCGGAGACAATTGAGCAGTTGATGGCCATGCAAGCGCAGCTCATGCAGACAGTGATGGACCGTCTCGGTGAGCAACCTGCAGGAGCACCCCCACCTGTGCAGGTCCGTGACAAACGTGGTGAGTTTCTGAAAGGACGCCCACCTGTGTTCACACATGCCTCTGAACCTATGGAGGCTGATGACTGGCTAAGAGCTGTGGAAAAGCAGCTAACATTGCACAGTGCAACGACTTGGAGAAAGTCTTGTACGCCTCAGGTCAACTCCAAGGAGCTGCTCAGGATTGGTGGGAGTCATTCCAGTATGGACGTCCAGAGAATGCTCCAGAGATCACGTGGAAAGAGTTCACGGAGAACTTTAGGTCCTATCACATCCCTGAGGGACTTATCGAACTGAAGCAAGAGGAGTTCCGGGCTCTCAAGCAAGGTTCCATGTCTGTGGCGGAATACCACGACAAGTTTGCACAACTGTTGCGATATGCCCCGGCTGAAGTGGCTAGAGATTCTGACAAACAGCGCCGTTTTCTAAAAGGGCTGTATGATGGACTCCAACTGCAACTGATGTCCAACAAGTATGCCAGTTTCCAAGAGTTGGTGGATCGTTCCATTGTGATTGATAACAAGCGTAAGGAATTGGACCTCAAGAAGATGAAGCTCCAGGGACAGGCATCGGGTAGCAACACTCGCCTGCGAGCTTTCCCACCGCAAGGTTTTCCGTAGAGGAACCAAGGGCCACCCAACCAATGGAACAAAGGCCAGTATCCCTAGAGGAACCAGAACCAGCAGCGTCCCCAGTACCCACCGCAGTTTGATAACCAGGGTCAGCAGCATCCCCAGCAATAGCAAGCTACCAATCAGGCGCCACGTCAGGGAGTGCCCAACAATGCCCCAACCAAGAGTGGCACCCCAGGCAACCCCAATGCATGTTACAACTGTGGAGAGGTGGGACACTATTCGTACCAGTGCCCAAAGAAGCAGAACCGGCAGGCCCCGCAGAACCAGCAGAACAACCAGAGACCCAACGCTCGACCTCCGTTCACCGGCAAGGTGAATCATGTGTCGTCAGAGTCAGCTCAGGAGGCGCCTGAGGTTATGCTGGGTACGTTTAGCGTCAACTCCATCTCCGCTACCATACTTTTTGATTCCGGTGCCTCGCATTCTTTCATATCCCAATCTTTTGTTAGAATGCATAGCATACCCCTGTGTGCCATGAAGGATCCCATGCTAGTAAATTCACCGGGGGGTAGCATGCCAACAAATTATTGGAGCCCTTCTACTAGTATATTTTTAAGGGGGGTAGCTTTCAAAGTAAATCCAATTGTTCTGAGAACCGCTGGAATTGACCTCATCCTAGGAATGGATTGGATGAAGCAGCATAGGGCAGTGATACAATGTCAGGAGAAATCCGTTGTTGTGACATCTCCAAGTGGTGATAGAATTTGTGTCGAAGTGGAAGTGCAAGCTCAACCTACCGCCACCGTCAATCAGCTGAGCGATGTTACTAACCAGGAGAACCAGGTGGTGGACGAATTCCCTGATGTGTTCCCCGATGAATTGCCAGGTATGCCACCCGATCGCGACATCGAATTCCTTATCGAGCTTTTACCTGGAACTGCACCCATAGCTAAGAGACCATATAGAATGGGGGTAGATGAATTAGAAGAATTAAAGAAACAAATTAAGGAATTGCAAGAGAAAGGTTTTATTCGTCCTAGTTCTTCACCTTAGGGAGCACCTGTTATATTTGTGGATAAGAAAGATGGCACACAAAGGATGTGTGTCGACTATAGGTCCCTTAATGAAGTCACAATCAAGAACAAGTACCCACTCCCTAGAATTGACGATTTATTTGATCAGCTGAAAGGTGCTTGTGTGTTCTCAAAAATTGACCTCCGTTCTAGATATCATCAACTAAAAATTCATGCATCTGACATACCTAAGACAACATTTACTACCAGATATGGCCTTTATGAGTACACAGTGATGTCTTTTGGACTGACTAATGCACCTGCATACTTTATGTATCTGATGAACAAAGTATTCATGGAGTACTTGGATAAGTTTGTTGTGGTATTCATAGATGATATCCTAATATTCTCTAAAAATGAAGAGGAACATGCTGAACACTTAAGGTTATTCTTACAAAAACTTAGGGAACATAAATTGTATGCAAAAAGGAGCAAATGTGAGTTCTGGCTGAAGGAAGTATCTTTTCTAGGACATGTGGTCTCTAACGGTGGTATAGCCGTAGATCCCAGTAAAGTGCAAGATGTGTTAAATTGGAAAGCCCTAGTCAATGTTAGTGAAATCCGTAGCTTTTTGGGATTGGCTGGGTACTATAGAAGGTTTATTGAAGGGTTCTCTAAGCTAGCTAAGCCTATGACAGCCCTATTAGAGAAGAATGCCAAATTTGTTTGGTCAGACAAATGTCAGGCTAACTTTGAGGAGCTAAAGAAAAGGTTGACAACAGCCCCAGTGTTGACCCTACCTGATTTAAGTAAGAGCTTCTCTATTTATTATGATGCATCTCGCCTAGGCCTTGGATGTGTGCTTATGCAAGAAGGAAAGGTTGTGGCCTACGCATCCAGGCAGTTGAGAAAGCATGAACTGAATTACCCAACCCATGACTTGGAATTAGCCGCAGTTGTCCATGCTCTGAAAATCTGGAGGCATTATTTGATCGGACATAAGTGTGACATCTATACTAACCACAAGAGTTTAAAATACATTTTTACTCAGTCCGAGTTGAACTTAAGGCAACATCGTTGGCTGGAATTGATTAAAGATTATGATCTGGAAGTGCGTTATCATCCTGGAAAGGCAAATGTTGTTGCCGATGCACTTAGCTGGAAGAGCTATGCCAACGGACTTCAGTTGACATTTATACCAGCAGAGTTGCGAGCTGAAATAGAACACCTCAACTTGGGTTTTGTCAATAATGTAGTAAAATTGGCTATAGAACCTACATTGGAGCAAGAGATACGTAAAGGTCAATTGGAGGATGAGAAATTAAAGGAGATTGCTGAGAATGTAGTGGTTGGAAGGGCACCAGGTTTCCGGTTGGATGAGAATGGTACTCTATGGTTTGGAAAAAGAATATGTGTACCTGAAGTGAAAGCTATCCGTGATATGATTCTGTGAGAGGCACATGATTCTGCTTATTCTATACACCCTGGAAGCACCAAGATGTACTTGGACCTCAAAGAGAAGTATTGGTGGTATGGTTTGAAAAGGGATGTGGCTGAGTATGTGGCCATATGTGATACTTGTCAAAGGGTGAAGGCTGAACACCAAAGACCTGCAGGATTGCTGCAACCAATGAAAATACCAGAGTGGAAATGGGAAGAAGTTGGTATGGACTTCATTACTAGATTGCCCTGCACTCAACAAGGATATGATTCGATCTGGGTAATAGTGGAACGACTTACTAAGGTAGCCCACTTCTTGCCAGTCAAAACCACTTATAGTGGTGCAAACCTAGCGGAGTTGTATATGGAGAGAATAGTGTGTCTACATGGGGTTCCAAAGAAGATCGTATCTGACCGAGGAACTCAGTTTACATCACATTTTTGGCATAAGGTACACAGTGCTTTGGGAACCAAGTTAAATTTCAGTTCGGCATATCATCCCCAAACTGATGGGCAGACCGAAAGGACCAATCAAATCTTGGAAGATATGTTGAGGGCTTGTGCTTTACAGTATGGTACTAGTTGGGATAAGAGTTTGTCATACGCTGAGTTTTCATATAACAACAGTCACCAGAAAAGTCTCAAAATGGCGCCATTCGAAGCTTTATATGGACGAAAGTGTAGAACACCTCTATTTTGGAATCAGACAGGTGAAACCCAAGTGTTTGGACCTGATGTCCTATGCAATGCAGAGGAACAAGTGAGGATGATTAGGGATAATTTGAGAGTAGCACAGTCTAGACAGAAAAGCTATGCTGATATCCGAAGGAGAGAGTTGAGTTTCAAAGTAGGTGACTATGTGTATTTGAAAGTGTCACCAATGAGAAATGTGAGAAGATTCAATATGAAGGGCAAGTTAGCACCGAGATATGTGGGACCTTTCAAGATTCTGGAGAGACGTGGAGAAGTGGCTTATCAATTGGAATTGCCAGAAAGTTTATTAGGTGTGCATGATGTGTTCCATGTTTCTCAGTTGAAAAAGTGTTTGCGGGTACCAGAGGAGCAGATTCCCATGGAGGAGCTTACTGTTAAAGAAGATCTCACGTATGAGGAGTATCCGGTAAAGATTCTTGAAACTGCAGAAAGAGTTACCAGGAGCCGCACTATAAAGATGTGCAGAGTACAATGGAATTGTTATTCAGAAGATGAGTCTACTTGGGAAAGAGAAGAAGATCTGAGAAAGTCTTATCCGCAGCTTTTTGAGTAAGCATCATCCAATCTCGAGGACGAGATTCTCTTAAGGGGGGTAGAATTGTGACACCCTAATTTTTGGTATTATTTAAAAATAGATAAATTTGATTTAAATATGCATTTGTTTGTGCATTCAAATTTAGGGAATAATAATTTTTGGGAAATTAAAATCAATCATAAGGTTAGCAACTCCTTGGTGCACTCATGCTGCTGCATTTTATTGTGATGAGTGGTTTTTGTTAAATAGTTGAAAGGATTTGAAAATCATTTGGAAGTGTGATTTGAAAATTCAACTCTGAAAATACCAAAATGTACTTGTTTGTGCTCCATTTCGGCCTAGTGGCCCAGTTTCCCGGCCGGCCCACTCTTCCTTCCCCCGCACTCCTTCTCTTGGGCCGCGGCCCAGCCCAGCCGAGCCGGCAGCCGTTGCCGCGCCTGCTCTCCCTCTCGCGGTCACTAGCAGCCGGGGCCCGCTCGTCAGTCCTTTCTCTTCCCCAACCATCTTCCCCGCTCAAACCGCCGGTCAAGCCGCACATCGAGCCGCCCGCGCCCACGTCCCCGCTTCGTGGGAGTGCCTCCATGCCCGCGCCTGCCCTTTAAATGGGAGCGCCATCCCGCTCCGCCCTCCTTTCCCACTCCAACTCCCTCTCTCACGGTTTTGCTACGCCATAGAACCACAGCGCAAATCACCACCGGAGCCACCTTCCGCCGCTCCCGTGGACCGTAGGTCGAGTTCCAAGCGCACCGGCGAGCTTACGGTGGCCGGCCATGGCGGCGCCGCCGTCACCTCCCCTAAATCCGGTGGCCGGCCTCTCTCTCCTCTCCCCCATTCTTTCTCGGCTGTCCATCATTTGATCAACGGCTCAGAGAGCTCAATACCCCTTCGGGGTTCATTTTGCTAAAGGGACCCTATTCTTTTCAATAATTCACCCGCAGTCCTTGGCCGGATTTCAAAATCCAATTTCCTTGATTTATTTTAAATCCGAAAATAGTTTGATTTATTTATAGAACTGCCACTGTAGTAAAACGCGTATAAAATCGTCATTTTAGCTCCGAATCGACCCGTTCAACTTGCGTTAGTTTCATAATTTCGTAATCTACGCATTAGTGCTACTGATAGACCTGTTAGAAGCTTTTGAGTTTCTCGATTAAGTCTAGTTTAATAGCTAGTTTTGGAACCTTGTTTAGCGCGTAACTTTTGCGTTGTAGCTCCGTTTTTCGTGCAATTCGCGTCAATGTGATCGTAGCGAGACGTAGATGATTTTGGTAAACATTTTATTCAGATTTATTTATTGTTTGTGTACTGTTCTAATTGTAGTTATGTTTTGCTTGTATGTCTGCTCCGAATTTTGTGTTGTACTTCGTGTCGTTTGAGTTCAGGCGGTGAGGAGTACGTCGGGAATCCGGACGCGTTCGAGGAGCAGCAGGACCAACAGCAGTTCGTGAACCAAGGCAAGTATAGCAAGGGCCTACCTTGTTGTCCTATTCATTATATAACATATTCATTATGCATGTGTCTAATATTGCTCGATTATAAGGACTTCCTAGCAAATTGATGACCTGTACCTTGATTCCTATGGGGATTATTTGCATTTGGGTAGAATGCTAGTGCTCTAACTAAACATGATCTACACAATGATTAATGGAACCAACGGATAAACATGATGATAGTAGTGGAACTAAAGGGTGATGGTGCAAATGATGTTGATCATGTTGCCCTAAACCCTCCATAAGGACTTATCTGTAGGGCAAAAGCTGAGACATACAGTGCAACCGTGAGAGTTAAATGGCTCTGACTTTAGCTCAGTAATATGATCTTTTCTAACTTGTTAGAGGTTACCTGAAAGGGTGCAAGAGGGGCTTGCCACGTTGGGTATAGAACTGCCTCTGTTCAGATGTGTATAGCCTGCGGGAATTGTGCCATCGAAAGGGGGGTTCTCTATATCTGCCTGCCGAGGAAACCTCGCGGCCCTAACTTGTTAGAAGAGGCCTATGGAAGGCTTCATAGTGTACCCTGCCTGCTCACCTTGGAAGTGTTAGGGGTCGACGGGCCCCGGGCATATGGGTAACACGACTCACGGGTAAAGATGCACAACCTCTGTAGTGTTAAAACTGTTATAACAGTCGTGCTCACGGACACGAGCGGCCCGGAAAACTCACAGAATAAATGTTTACTTGAGACGTGGATGAACTATGATGATGATGACAAGATCATATTGATGCTTTCTCTTCTTAGTTCTAGTAGTGGATCTTGTGGGTTAAATGGGAGCTTGAGCATCACTTAATAATGATTAATAATGAAATGTTGATCTACTAAAAGTGCTAACTGCAGTCAACCGTGTCTAACCTTTTTGAGCCTCATAAATCCTCATACTATACTTGCGGAGTACAAGTGTACTCACACTTGTTGCTATCTTGTTTTTGGATAAAAATCCCGGATGGGTAACAGATGACAGTTTCTACGAGGATTTCCCGGAAGATTTCTAGGTTTGGGTCAACTAGTCATCCTTCCCTGTGGAGCAGACACTTCGATCGAGAGTGTTATTTACCTTTCCGTTTGTGATGTTAAGAACTATGTGTTGTAATATCGTGATGTAAGAACATCATGATGATACTATTGTTAATTTGTCGGCTTATGTGTGCGACTATTCCTGGGGCGCACATAGGATGTATGCACTCTATATTGGCCTTTAATTGGAGTGTGACATCCCCCAAGCTTACCTTTTGCTAGTTCCTTAGCAAATATTCATAATGGATCAGGAGTTGCTACAATGCTTTCACGCCTCAAAAGTACACATGCATTCAAACAAGAATTTTCCTCCGGATTAGGTCTAACCATTCTAACCTTCAGACTTACCCATATTACCTTTAACTATGGAGCTTATTAGCCTTCACTTGGGTCTTGAGCAGTCGAAAAGTAGGACAATCAAATCAAGCACTATGTCTTATGCTCTTCATTCAACTATTATTTTGAAGTTTTGTAAGATTTTTAAAATAAAACTCAGAGTATCTTTTTGTACGATTCTCTCAAATCTCTCAATTTATGTGGTATTTCTAGATCCTCTTCAAGGCAAAGTGAGATTTGCCTTCTCTCATCCTACATCTAATGCTTTTATCTAGAGCTTATAGGTATGGAGACGACATGTTCATACTTGCAAAGCATATTTTGTAAAGTCAAACAGTGGATCCAAAGAAACGAGGCATACGATCAAATCAAAAAGTGCATGTGTATAGATCAAGGAGTGGTTTATTTATGATGAATGTGATAGTGGATCTAATTCTACTTTTGCTCCTTTGAAAGGGATTTTGATCTCTCTTTGAATAATTGAAGAACTTAGACTAAGAGATATTTTGGGCTATAGGTTTTTTAGAGAGGCGGGCATCTAAGTACCCATTGTTTTGGTAGGACACTTGTACATGTTTTACTCTCTATATATTTCTCTTTCTTCTTTTTTTTAAATATATAAGCCCAGAACATTCTTGTCTATAATGAAAGATTGAGAGATAATAATAACCTGGAGAAACAATAACTGGGGCTTATGAAATGTATGGATAGGTGACAAAAATCCTATAAGACATGTGAGTGGTGTTCTCTCCCAGTGTAGGAGAAAAATATATTTGGTGGATCTAAACGAAAAGACATATTGTTGCGTACTTCAAGTGTAGAAGCAGCATATTTGAGTGGAGTGTACGTGATCTTGATTTTAAAAGTATGACAAGCCTCTAAGGTTCAACAGAGCTCGACAATGCTCAATGCAAGTACAAGTAGTAAAAAGTATGAATGAAGTTTTCTATCCTATGTATGGCTGTGGTAGGAATTTTAAGCTTTGTCATACAAGTACTCATCATGGTATTTTAAGATTTTCAAAAGATAAAATTCTCCAGAACTCTAGCATCAGTAGGAGCAAGATAAATAGCAGCTCAAACTTTCTCATATCATACTCCTCAACTACCTAGATTTAGATCCAGCATTTGCAACCCACAAGTTTCAGGCTCAGAGTTTATCTTTAGATCAAGACAGTTCTACCCAAAACTCGGGAGAATTCGTGTTTGAAAACTAGGCACTTGACTGCAATTACGACAGAGCAACTATTCATCATTTTCATTATGTTTAAAATTGAGTTCTACGGTAATTAAGTTCTAATACTCTCTTGTATCTTTTATTTTAACTAATATATTATCTAGCTAATATTATCACATAGCACTCTTTTTATTTGGTTTTCTTAAGTTATGCATCTTTTTATACTTTTTAGAATAAAAGATAAATCACTCGAAAAGGAATACTTATCGAGATATACGGGGGACGCTCTCCCCAAAGCTGGATTTTGACGTAGTCGTTCATCTTGAGTCCTCGATTGCGTAGATGCTCATCACTCCATCTTTAATGATTGTTCAAGGCAGAGCTCTTGAGTGAGTGAAGACATCATAGGCTTCATAGGAAATTTCTCTTTTTCCTGTTGAATTTCAAATAGACAACAAAACTCGTGGAACATATTAAGGGTTAGTGAAAAACTATTCCCTAATTATTTTTGGAGTCTTGAATTATCTTTTATTATTCAACTGATTTTTCTTATATATATATGCCTCCACAGTGAGTAATTATTATGGGTTGCTACACACCACACTATTACTCACATGGGGCTTAGAGTTTATATATTTCTAGATGCAATGAGATGATTCAAAATATAAGTGTTATTTTTGTTTTCTTTTCAAATGTAATGTAGAATTTAAATATGTATTTAATTCTAAATAGTATGCATGTTATTAATGGAAAAAGTATTTTTATTTTCAATGCAATGATATGCTAAGGGAATGTAAACAAAGTAGATATGCTTAATTTAAATGTGCGGATAAATACCGATTTACCTTTCAGAGAAGGTTCGGAGATTTAGGTTCGTCGACCCGGACCTTACGTCTGGTTCAGTCTTCAGAGGTTTCTTCCAGCTTAACTGAAGAGCTAGATGGTTGCTCATCAAGTGTTGGAGAACTTGATGATGATGTTGATGTTTCTTTTCTTTTCCATACTTTCTTGGACTGAGGAGTCTCTTCCTGTGGTTCACTTTTCTTGGGCTTCTCTTCTTCTTCCTTTGGAATAGCTTCTTCTTGGGCAGCTTCTTTCTCTTTGATGGCTTGTTTCTTTTGGCGTTGAGAGCAGTGTCTCCTCTTGTTCTTTATAGGCTGCTCACAAGTAGTGTAACTATTAAAGTAACAACGTACCTTCTCTCTAGGGAATTGGAAGTGGATTTCCCCCGTTCTTATGTAGATGATCGTGCTAGTGGTGTTGAGGAAGGGTCTTCCTAAAATAAGGTGGACATCATCTTCTTCTCCCATGTCAAGAACTATGAAGTCGGTAGGAATGTAGTGATCTCTTATTTTGACCATAACATCTTTCACTACTCCCTCCGGACGTCGGAATGATCGGCCCGCCATCTGCATCTGCACATATGTACGATACATAGGTCTAGTATTATACAAATGTTTATATGTTACCTTAGACATTATGTTGGTGCTAGAGCCGATGTCGCAGAACGTCTTGTAGAAAGTACTTCCCTTGATCATACAATCGATGGTGGGTACTCCAGGATCTCCCAACTTAGTGAGGTATGGTGATGGAAGGTGGTCAAGTTCTGAATCAATAGTGTTGACCATCCATACCATTTCTTTTGCCTGATGCTTAGCTTTGTTGCTCCTTATCGAGATATACGAGGGACGCTCTCCCCAAAGCTAGATTTTGACGTAGTCGTTCATCTTGAGTCCTCGATTGCGTAGATGCTCATCACTCCTTCTTTGACGATTGTTCAAGGAAGAGCTCTTGAGTGAGTGAAGACATCATGGGCTTCATAGGGAATTTCTCTTTTTCCTGTTGAATTTCAAATAGACAACAAAACTCGTGGAACATATTAAGGGTTAGTGAAAAACTATTCCCTAATTATTTTTGAAGTCTTGAATTATCTTTTATTATTCAACTAGTTTTTCTTCATATATATATATATATGCCTCCACAGTGAGTAATTATTATGCCTACACCCCGACTGTAGCAGCGAGTACTGTACATCCGGATTCTGGGTACTGTAGCGACGTAATGCTGTTCACCGGACACTGCAGTAGCCTGTTACTGTTCACCGGATTGGGCCAGGCTAAATTCAGTTTACTGTAGCATCACAAAACAATGTGCAACCAGAAGTTTAGTACCATACCGTGAACCTGAGGATCACCTAACCACCTTAAATACCAGGGCCAGGGACGCGTAGTAACCTTCGGTTAACCATTTTGAGCGAAGCGAGGACGAAAGCTCAAGCGGGTTGCTACGAAGGTAGGACCACTCCTCGGTAGAGTGGGCTTGGGCCGTGTATGTCGGGACTAGATGTTACAGGAAAGAGATAAGACACCACTCTCTAAACAAGTGAAGCAAGAAACATAGGAGGGTCCATGACCGTGGACAGAGCTATATATATAGATCGATTAACTCTGGAGCGTGTACACCTATACCCACAAGATCACCATCATTGGTGGTGCCCGCCTAGGCCGAATCCAAGCTACCATCTAGCCAGTACGAAACCACGGTACCACTTAGTCCTGAGTCACCCTGGAGTACCACCGGCAAGTTGAGACTGTGAAACATAGTACTGAGCCTCTTAGTGGTCGCTACGGGTCTCGGGAGCACTAGAGGATACACTCTAGCCCCCTCACACTAACACCTACATCTAAGAATATATGTACACTACATATCCTTTTTCACAAATCCAAATGCTTAGCTAGAGAATCAAAATAAACCATCAACATAGTGGAAGTGAGTACTACAACTCATTCCCAGACTAGACTACAGTATCCTTGCATGCTCATCATCGCCGTCTCAGGAGACCCCATCACTACTGGTTTTCACCATCGTTGATGATAATCGATAGTAATAACTGAGGTTACCACTGCCATTTTGCAACCGGCTGAGATAAGTTACTATCACCCTTGACTTCTATAACGAGATGATGGTGAAATTATTTAAATATACAAAGCAACATGGAGGAGGTGCTCTAGCCACTGGCATGGGATTCGCCATGCTAGGGCCACCACTGCTCAGAGGGTGGACGCCGATGCACCAACCACTAGGGCTACAGACGTGCCGAGTATTGGGCAGGGGCCGCCGTTGCACTGAGCGAGAGCCACCACCGCACCAGGGGTCGCTGCTGCACGGGGGAGCACCCGGCAGAGAAGCCTTAGGTTAGAACCAAAACCGACTTGTACACCATGCCCTCCTCAGGATAGAAGGGGAGGCATGGGCTCCTTAGAGGGGGATCGGGTTCTTGACCGCACAACCAGACTCGATAGCCAAGAACCCTAGGATAGCACCGTAGAATGCCCTACCAAAACTCTCTCAATTCCAAAGTTGTAATCCCCCGATTAGGCATTCCTAACACAAAGAACATTATAGTACTGCTGGATGTAGGGCTCAGAAGCCTAAACTAGGATAAACTGATATGTGTCCCTTGCGGGTTTTGAGTGTCCGAGCCACCGAAGACCAACACATCGACTTCCGACGAATAATTCTGATGCTTGCCGCGGTTCTGAACCCACGACACTATGCCTCCATGCCGAGCGTTGCCTTCACGCCGTCGGGGATGTCTCCCTACCAAGGGGCTACCTGTCACACCTAGTTTTAAGAACAAAACCAGATATACACTATATGTGAAATAAAGGAGTCAAATCTCACATATAGCCGCAGATAAGTGTAATACCAAGAGACAAATGCTTAATATACATAACTCAATAGTATAAAATATACCTTAGAGAGCAACACAGCGAAAAGACAACTCCAAACACCGGGTGTAGACTTCACTCCAGGAACAAACTGACTGGTTGATCACAAGTCTAAACTTCTCCTGAGGTGTGGGAGAAAATAGCAAGAGTGAGTCCATGTCGAACTCCGCAAGCATAGCAACAAGGTAGTATAGATCCCATAAACTCATGATTATTGTAACATAATCAATATAAAGCATAATCGATAAGTAAATGAGCATCTTAACAAAACAAGAATCATCATCTTTAATGTAGATGTCTCCAAGGCCGCTCGTGTCCGTGAGCACGGCTAGTATACCAGTTTATTAAACTCTGCACAGAGCTGTACACTTTCACTGTGAGTCATGATTACCCATATGCCCGGGGCGGCCAATCCCCAAAACACTCTCAAGGTGAGCAGGCAGGGTTCACTATGAAGCCTTTCAAAGGTTCGTCTAACAAGTTAGGGCCGCTAGGTTTCAGAAGTCAATCTATGTGATACAACCAGTCCCAGGGATCCACAGTCTGCTTTTCCCCATTTGCGCCACAAGGGTAACCTCTAACAAGCTAGAAAAGGTCCTTATACTGAGCTAAAGCCAGAGCCATATAGCCCTCACAGTTGTACTGTAAATCCCGAAGGTTCACGTACAGACAAGATCTTATGTTGCTAAAAAGTCATTTCTCAACCATCATAGCTCTTACATTAATTAAGTCACAAGATCATGGTCATAGAAAGAAAACCCAAACTATACTTGCCTTAAACACTTGCTTTATACCCAAAGCAACTTGCTCAGAGAATCCTCAAACTTCATCTTTCGTTCTGTAGCTTCTGATCTCCAACGCTCATAAACGGTTCTTGTTCTACTCGTAACAAGCACCATAGGTAGGCAAACATACAAGCAATAAAATAAAACAACTAAGAACAATACACCACGCAAGATAAAACAACATACTAGAGTAGAGCTAGCTGCTACGGCCATGAGAACGCAAGAGACGTCGATAACGGAACTATTGTAAAAAAGGAAACAACTACCAAGTTTATACATTATAAAAGAAAAGAATGGATTACATGTTTGGTCTACTTTTAACTAAACAAAACCAAGTGAAATGCATTAATTCATATTAGCCGCTATGCATTTTAATTTCATTACCAAGCTCGCTCTAGTCATGTCTTAATTAATTAATTATAAATATTTCAATATTCTTTATATGTTGATTATATAATTTAACTTGTATAACAAAATAACAAGTTAGAGCATCTAATGGCGTATAGCCTGTGTTTACACTAAGTACAATTAAAAACATATTTGAGTTAACCATTAATCAAATTAACATGTCATGCATAATCATCGAGATATAAATCTATATTGCTTTTAATTACAAAACAAGTTTCATGCGAATTAACCAAATTAATATTAATATTTTAATCATAGACACATGTCATGAAATAGCTATATTAAACATCACTGCTAGCATATCGACAAGAATCCAACACAATAAGCTAAGTATGTGTGGTGTATTTCTGAATTTGTTTTTAAAAGAAAACGGCCACAATACAAATCTGTGTCATCGTGATGTCATGGTGATGCCATCAAGCAAGATAAATACTGGCACGATGATAGTGTAGTCCAAAGTAAACTCACCTAGCTATAGGGTTTTCACGTTCAAAGATATGAGACGTAGACGATAGACGGGAGGCTTGACTGGGCGGTCGGCTATGTTCCTGCACTGCAACGTTCGGCCGGTTGAACAACGGAAAGCAAAGAGATAAAGGAAAAAGGAATCGGTAGCTTCTTCACCTCTACGTATAATTCGGCAAAGAGTCATGGATGGCGGAGAGGCTCCCAACGACGGTCGTAGCGGCGACAGATTACGTACGACGGCTGCAGGCGGACTGCAGCTTCCTCGACAAAGAGCTAGGCAGTGATTCGTGAATGGCAGAGAGGCTTCAGATGACGTGCATGGCTGCAGCGGCGTCGGCTCCCAAGTTTGTGAGATCCCAAGCTTGGCATAGAGCAAGGCTAGGGCAAAGGCGGTGCGCTAGCTCGCGCGGCCAGAAGACGGCGGCGGCACGCGCTGAGCAGGGACTACCGGAGTAGAATCTCCACGCTCGCGCATAGGGCAGCGCGGCCATGTTCGTTGGGCAGTCTACGGCGGCGGCGGCGATGGTGATTGTTAGGGCTTGGAAATCAGGGCTAGCAGGTTGGCCGGGGCATCTTATTTTATAGCCAAGCCGAGTTGGAGACGTAAAGGCATATATTGCTGGAAGGACATGTACCGCTGCCAAGCCAAGCTGGATTTCTATTGGGCTGCTGCGCTGCGTTGCTGGCTCATCTACGGAGGCAAAACAGGCTAGCGCAGGAAGCAAACAAAAGCAATAAGAGAAGACCATGTTTATTTTCCCTGTTTATTTCTGGAAACCGAATTTTCCAAAGTCTTTCAAATCCACTTAAACATTCAGTCTTTAATTCAGTTTCGAGTTTAGTCAAGATTTAGACATCACAATAAAAATAATGCACCAGCATGAATGCTTAAACATGTTTCTACACCCTATTTTAAATTTTAATTTAATGAAAATATTTATTTTCCTATGTTCCCATGAACACAAAAATACAAAGTTAAATCATTTTAGATCTATTTCTAAATGAGCAAATTTTAGAGTGTTATACTACCTCCGTGCTGGGTGCCGCTTCCGTGCTGGGGACACCACATTAGGGTGTTGCCTCCATGCTAGAGGCCACCTCTTTGCCTGGGGCAATTGCCACGTCAAAGAGGAGGAGGAAAATGTGAGAGTTAGGGAAGCGAGGAGAGAAAGCCAGGAGGGAGAGGGAGGAGAGGAATGGGAGAAAAGTAACTGAGGGAGGAGAAAGAGTGGCCGGTGATGCCTGCAATCCTTGTGCTCCGCGTGAGCACCGTATGGTGACACTTGGGTGCATGGCCCATCCTATCGGCCACAATGAAGACGCGAGAGAGACGCTAATCCATGCCACTCAACGGGCCCGCGCCTAGGCACTTTTCACCGCCGGTTTTAGTTCCAAACAGGTGGTAAAAAGTGATTTTTACTATAGGTTTTAATAAAACTGATGGTGAAAATACTATTGGTAAAAACCAATTATGTAGTGCACTCAAAGAAAAGGCTGTCAAGGGCTACTACTGTGATTTGGTGTCTTACTGTTAGGGCTTGTTTAGATTGCAATTTTTTTGCAATTCTGGCTAGTGTAGCACTTTCGTTTGTATTTGGTAATTATTGTCCAATCATGGACTAACTAGGCTTAAAAGATTCGTCTCGTGATTTACTACCAAACTGTGTAATTAATTATTTTTTTACCGATATTTACTGCTATGCGTGTTCAAAGATTTGATGTGATGGGGAGAGAGTGAAAAAATTTGGAATCTAAACAAGGCCTTACTCTATGAATTAGTATGGCCCTTGGGGTCATTAATCAATGATCATGCCATCATCACATCATCATCACATTGTTGGCATAGTACGTGGAGTACTTTACTTCTATGGCCTCGTTTAGATGAGAGAATTGGGGAGAAAAATACTATATCAGAATTCCTGTAGCATTTCGTTTGTATTTGGTAAAAATTATCCAAATTTTGACTAACTAGGCTTAAAATGTTCGTCTCGCAAAGTACAACAAAACTGTGCAATTAGTTTTTGATTTCATTAACATTTAGTACTCCATGTATTTGTCGACATTTTGATGTGACGGGAAATCTTCTTTTTGCATAGTGGAATTTGGGGGAGAATTGGGAAACTAAACCAGGCCTATAGCTAGCAAAGCTCATGTCGTCCTTGGCCTGTAAACTTGAAGGCATCTGAGACGGAGCAATGAGGCCTCGTTTAGTTGGGTGAATTGGGGAGAAAAACACTGTATCAGAATTCCTGTAGCATTTCGTTTGTATTTGGTAAAAATTATCCAAATTTTAACTAACTAGGCTTAAAATGTTCGTCTCGCAAAGTACAACAAAACTGTGTAATTAGTTTTTGATTTGATCAACATTTAGTACTCCATGCATTTGTCGACATATTGATGTGACAGGGAATCTTCTTTTTTGTAGTAGAATTTAGGAGAGAATTGGGGAACTAAACAAGGCTTGAATTGAAGCGTGCAGCAGTTCACTGCACGTACGTGCTCGCATTGGTTTTTACTGCGGGATGCATGGATCATGGGGGTGCATCCTTTGACCACGCGTCCCTCCACTTCTTTATTGTCGCCGCAGCGGTGGTTCAGCTCAGCTCAGGCCTTCCCCAAGAATTTTGCAAAATTTTTCATATTCCCCGTCACATCGAATCTTTAGACACATGCATGAAGCATTAAATATAAATAAAAAATAAAACTAATTACACAGTTTAGACGAAATCCACGAGACGAATCTTTTAAGCCTAATTAGACTATGATTGGACACTAATTGCCAAATAACAACGAAAACGCTACGGTGTCCATTTTACTAAATTTTTTTTTTATCTAAACAGGCTCTCAGTTCATCAATAGATCATCTCAGACATAGGATTAAATTAAAGACGGGAGCAGCGGCGTGCTCAGCAGGTGCTCGCGTTCGTGTATGTGAGGTCTCGATCGCGAAATCATTGTCGTGGAATCCCATATCCCGGCACCAGTACTGACAGCGGATACAGCGCTGCCTTGCGCTCGCTGCCTCGCAGGCAGGTAGCCCGTCTCCCGGTCAGCGCGCCGCGTGCTGTACATGCACTGTTCATATCCTTGAAGCCCCAAAGTTTTGGATGATGTACCAGTGTTGGATGATGTAAATCCAACCAAAGTTTTTGTAGTACCAGTGTTGGATGATGTAAATCCAACCAAAGTTTGTCTCATCGATTAACAGTGTTGTTATCACTGAGGCCCCAAAGTTTTGTCTTGGCACGAATTTGACCCACGTTTGAGCTGGCCACGGCCGTATGTTTGGCATGGCACCCTGTCGCAGGACTAATTCTTGGCTTTGGTTGCTGTAGCATCTTCATTTGTATTTATCAATTATTAGTGTTCAATCATGAACTAATTAGGCTCAAAAGATTCGTCTCGTGTTTTCTACCAAACTTTATAATTAGTTTTTTTTGTCTATATTTAATGCTCTATACATGTGTTTAAACATTCGATGTGACGGAAAATCTTGAAAATTTTTGGAAATAAACCTGACCAGTTGTACACTGCAGTAATAACCTGCAGAATCTCTGGTATTGTCAGGATCTGTTTTTTTTTTCTCTTTTACTGGGCCTTGTTTAGATCTCAATTCTTTTTCAAAAAATTCCTGTAGCACTTTTATTATTATTTTGTAAAATTTGTCCAACTATGAACTAACTAGGCTTAAAAGATTCGTCTCGACATTTACAGACAAACCGTGCAATTAGTTTTTTTTACCTACATTTAAGGCTCCATGCATACGTCCAAAGATTCGATGTGATGGTTACTATGCAAAATTTTTTGGGTCTTTTTAAAACTAAACGGGGCCTACCTTGTAGACATGATAACTACTCTGAGTCAACACAACGATGTGGAAGCCTTTTGTCAGATCACACTGGCGATAGAGTAGTACTAGTAAGCTTGTACTGTCTCCTCTATCCCAAAAAGATTTATTTTTTCTTAAATTTGATTAATTTTATAAAAAAGTATTACTAATATTACGATGACTATATAAAAATATATTTCACGGTTAGTCTAATGTTTTTTTATCCA
Source organism: Saccharum spontaneum (assembly GCA_022457205.1). Classification (NCBI taxonomy): domain Eukaryota; kingdom Viridiplantae; phylum Streptophyta; class Magnoliopsida; order Poales; family Poaceae; genus Saccharum; species Saccharum spontaneum. The sequence continues at coordinate 8,747,187 of CM039598.1, forward strand.
GTATGTATTGTAAATGTTAGAATTTTTTGGTATAAATTTGATCAAATTAAAAATTACTAGTCTCCTTTTTTTTTTGGACGGAGGGGAGTACCTGACTGAACGATCAGAGCCTGCCCCCGTTTAATCAGCAAGAGATCGTCAGGCAGCTGCAGCACCCCTAAATTCCACTGTACAAAAAGAAGATTCCCCATCACATCAAAATGTCGGCACATATATGGAGTATTAAATGTAGATGAAATCAAAAACTAATTGCACAATTTTGTTGTACTTTGCGAGACGAATATTTTAAGTCTAATTAATCAATATTTGGACAATTATTACCAAATAAAAACAAAATTGCTAAAGTGTGACGAGACATTTACTATACAAAGTTTGCTCCCAAATTTAGGATCTAAACAAGGCCTCTGCCATGAAACCAAAGCTGGGACGGATTTCTGCTTTCAAAGCTGCTTGTTGGTGACTGCTGAGACGTCATTTCACAACTTGCACCTCTATTAATTTTCTTGCTAATAAATTTTCTGAAACACTATACATAAAAAAGGATCCGAGTTATTGCTAGCTTTTTTCTGCTAGGCACGTCAAATGAAGTGGTGAAGTAAATGTGCTAGCTGCTGCCGGATTCCTATAACTTCATTGCAGGGCAAAGGGGGGCATTGAAGGTGCTAGAGCACTCCTAATGCAGAAACTACATAGTTTCTATGAACATTAATTATACTGTTACTTAAGCGTTTTACTGATGTGGCAAGATAGTTATTGAAGAGAGAGTAAAAATTATAGAAACTGAGTCTAAGTTAGAAACCATGTTTACACGAGAACCAAGACATGAAAGGATGTGATTGGTAAAGAATAGAGAGAGAATGTATGTTATTAAATAAAAAAATATTCTGTAGAAACTATCCATTAAAACTATGATTTCTATATTTAGTATATATGAAAATTAAAAGGTATAGAAATTACATGTAGTTTCGAGACTGCCCTCAGCTACTAGGGGCTTGTTTAGATTGTAAAAAAAGTGAACCTGATGAATAGTACTATTTTCGTCTTATTTGACAAATATTATCCAATCGTGGACAACTAGACTCAAAAGATTCATCTCGTGATTTCCAACTAAACTGTGTAATTAATTATTTTTTTTACCTACATTTAATACTCCATGCAAGCGGTTAAAAATTGATGTGATGGAGAGAGAGTGAAAAAATTTGGAATTTGGATGGCATCTAAACAAGCCCTAGGTTGAAATGCAAAGACATGTAGGGCATCGCCGTTCAATTAAAGCATGTATCTTCTATTAGAATCCATTTATTCAGAGAACCAGTGGCTCAGTTGATGCACATTTATTTGGATGGATGGAATCCTTTAAAGTTTCTGTGGCTAGCTAGCTAGGAGGTCAGGAATCCTCTATTCATGAAGGGCATCCAAGGTGTTGAGATTGTCAAGGGTTATGGCAATATCTCTTTGATAACTAAAGGAGCACTCTTATCTTTTACTGCTAGCATATATAAAAAAGGAATTAAGCATATAAGTTTTTATTAATAATAATAAAATTTGGACTCATAAAATACCTTAGGATTTTTTTATCATTACTATAACCACAAACAGCCTAATAAGATATTTAATTTATGAGATCTTTTTGGAGGATTCGATCCCAAGACCTCAACCCTCGTGTGATCCTTCCATCAACGGAGGCTATTTTTAGTGTCGGTTTTCTTAAACGTATCAGAAACCCATTGCATTTATGGTTAACTTAAACAACTGCTTTAATAAAAGTTATGTTTTTAAAATAGATCTAAGAACTTTTAACAAATATTTAGGCACCTAAATGATTTCAAATGAAAAAACAGTTCAACTACAAAGTAAATCTCATCGAGCTCTACAATTTGAAATAATATTGTTTTCATCTAAATTAATATGAAAAAGTTATCAAAATTTTATATACATACCATTTTGAATCGCATTTCTATTGCTAGTTTTGTTAAGCAACCGCCATTAGAAATTGATTCCTAGTGGCGGCCACCGTAAGACAACCTCCTCTAAAAATAGGCTATTTGTACTAGTGTCGGGTATCAAAATACCAGGGTACTCAACAGACGGCAAAATACGACACCCTGCACGTTCGCTAAAGCCCCATCATAGGGGCCCCAGTAAAACCGACCCGCCAAAGGCGCTGACAGCATGTCCGTCGCTCGAGGCACGAACGACAAACTCCATCCCATCCGAGCCTTGTGGAAAGGTCTCAGACGAGATAGACGCCTCGGGTGGCATTTTTCTGCCTTGCTCGAGCCCTCATGATGTCATCAAAAGCGCCCGACCCCCTCAGCCTACTTCTGCCTCGTCCAAGGGACACGTGGAACCCTCAGGAAAGACGGGGAGTCACGGGGGCCACCAACCGCGGCACCCGCTCCCGCCGATGGGACGGACGTGACTGTGCACCGTCAACAGGAGCATAGGAACCATGCCTTGACCCAACATGACACCGGTCATTCCACCATGACGACACCCATACCTCTATAGCGATAGGGGTAACGACCACTATACCGCCTAATCCCCTCTCTACGCAAATCCGGGCGCTCATATCGCCCGTCCTCGATGGCACAGAGGCGCACAGGGCAAAACATGGCCACAACGCACAGCACCCGCAGTCGGAGAGGCCAAAAGATCAACGCCTGTTGCATCTCTGCGCTACAACAAGGAAAACTGTTCCCACCGAATAAGGAAGAAGATGGCCACACTCCAGGCTATCTTTTTTGTTTTTCTCTTTCATCCTTTTCCCATTTTCATCTCTTTATCATGAATGTAACCCGAGCCCTCTCGTTAGAAACTCTAAAAGGGGAGGCAGGGGCCACATCTAGGGATGATCGAGAAGATGAAACAACACACAACACACACACACTCCTCGCTAAGACATCAACACACACGCACCACCCCTCAAAAGAGACTAGGGATCCACTCCCTCTTTCGAAAGCTTGTAACCCCTACTACAGGCACTCTGGTGCAAGGCAACACGAGCAGCAGCAAAACCCATTGGACGTAGGGTCATTCATGTCCGAACCAGTATAAACCCTTGTGTCCGCTTTGCACACCATCCAGGCCTAGACGCGCAAATACAAATTTACTCGTCGCTCTGTTTAGACCCCCGGTTCTCTAGACACCGATAGTTGGCGCGCTGGGTAGGGTCCTTCTGCGCGTCATGATCCATGTCTTAGGTCTCGATGGCCACCCTCCGTATCGCTTCACTCTAGGCTCCCACATCCGGTTTGGCAGCCTAGATTTCCTCTGCACGGGAGTGGACTACGATTTGGTCCTTCTTCCCCCTTCTATCGACATCAACGTCATCTCTAAGGACCTGTCCAACCTTCACCTTGGCGCCGACGAGGGGTAGGCCCTTGAGAATGACTGGCCAAGAAGTTCCCAAGGCAGATTGACGCAGGCCGGTAAGCCGCAAGACCACGGGAAAGGCCTGTGGCTAGTCCTCGACTATAGTTCATCTTAATCCATCTGGGGGGAGATTCCCGTGGATATGCCGACTCACCATGCGCAGGCTATCGCAGAAGTACTCGTGACCACCGAGACAGTCTCTAGCACTAGCTCCGACGAAGACGACGACAATTGGGCCGGCACCAACTTGTCCGGGCTCGACGACCCGGGGGCTTTACGTCGTTTCATCGACATCTGTGACTACCTCCTCGATGGCGGTGACTCCGACAACGGTGGCTACGAGCTCACATGACCATGACGCTGGAAGGAGGAGGCTACGCACGGCGTTGACACACCACGATCAGTAGATCACCGCATCACCCCTTGCCCAAGATCTTTTGTTCTGTTTTTGGAAGTTAATCAGTCCGTACATGCGTTTGAAATCTTTGCACGATTATCCGCTGTAATTTATCTCCTCACTTAAATCATGAGTTAAATCATCCGGATAATTATGTAATACGGCTTCTGCCCTTTACGGTCTGTTATGACACGAAGTTTGAAGGCTAGCCCATGAAGGGTTCGACAGCCGCTTCAAGCCACCCGAGTGAGGGATGGCATGAGAAGGGTCACATGAGTGGCTAGTATCCGGACACGCTGAGCATCGTGGGCCTTCTCGAGCCATGTTGGTCGAACGACACCGGGAACTTTCTGAAAAAGGCAACGAGCCCTCGTGGTTGGTCGAACGACACCGGGAACTCCCTGACCCAACCGTCAGGAAATTTTGAAGCCGATCACTAGCTTACCTCAGTTAGATCCCTGCGAACAGGAATTGGGGCTTCACTTGAACCGACCCGATTGTAACTCAACGGGCACCATGGCTCGACCTAGCGAGGGATGCCGAAATGTTTGACCCGCAAACGAACCCTCCCGAGCGTCCTGACGAGCCTATGACCCTAGGCCTAGGCAGAGGCATCGATGAGAGTGCGTCTGACCTCGCCTCGGGACGTGGGAAACTACTACACCTAAACGTCTGATCGGTCTATCAAAAATCACGTGAGCTATGCACACACGAGTTCTTTCCTCTCTAAGAAACCTTCAACGAATGAAGTCTCGGTGACCTCAACGACCGCCATTGCCAACCGAATCAAGGCAAAATGAGGAAAAACAGGGAAGCAAAACAAACATGACAGCGATTAGACGAACTAATTTCTTAGATAAAAGAGTTCCTTTACATTCTTAGGGGAAGGGAGAGTTCCTAAGGTAGGCCTACAGGTCCTCGCTGAGGACTTGGTCCGCGGGGACAAGGGCGGCAACGACGTTCGCCGCCGGCTCGAAACCCTTGAGGAGGTCCTCGTAGTCTCCCAGCCCCTCCCAGGGAAGCCTTCGACGTCTTGGAGCTCCATGTCAGTGGTAGCCTGGGCCATCGTTAGCGCAATGGCCGCTCCTCGACGGATGTCGTGCTCGATCGCTGCCCGGATCAGTGCCCGCGCATTGAGGAGGCACTCCTCCTGGCGCTTCGCTGGAGCATGCACGAAGTTGGCTAGGACGTCGGTGACGCTACGGAGGGACTCCACCTCCGCGAGCAGCTCTGCTCAAAACAATGCCAAAAATAAGTCATCACGCTTGCTAAAAAAGCAAAACAAGGGGATGGAGGCCCACTCACCTGTGCACCAATGGTCGGATTCCATCCGCTACGAGTGGGCAAGTGCCGCCGCCTCCTCCAGTGAAGTCACCACAGCCTTGATGGTAGCCAACTCCTCCCGGGCCTCCTGGAGCGGAGTAGAGACACCCCAGGACGCCTCGTGCTGGGCCTGCCCGTACTCAGACGTGGAGATGATGCCAGGATTAAGGCGACAGCGGCGGGAGGGTGCCCCATCCCCCTCCCCTGACGCACCCACGCATGAACCCCTAGAGGAGTCGCTGTGTTCCATAGCAATGGCTAAGGTGACAAAGAAAGATAGAAAGCACGGACGGAAGAAGGGAGATGCCAGGGTTGGGCACCACGGCTCGGGTTATAAAGGGCCCCGAGGAGGCCTCTCAACTCCCGTGGCATTCAATACGTCGCCCATTTGCCAACTGCTCCACTCGTCCCTCGAGGGAGCCTCGTCAGTCTCACGCCACGCCTCGGGAAGGCGAACTGTCCTCGTAGACGATACGCGGTCCATTTAATCACTGCAAGAGAGCCATGTGAAAGGGCAACCGACTGGGCGCCAGTCGCCCAACTCCCCGCGCACGCAAGAAATCCTCTCCACCTCCCCACCTACCCACGCGCTGGGACATGAAGCATCACAACAACTACTACCCGGTGTGACACCTCGTCTTCCCTAGGCAGGTCCACTCGCTCGATTCAAAGCCCTTGAAGGGATAACTCACCCCTTCAAGGCCTCGGGGATACATCCGGTAGGTGCGCTCGTGCGCACCCACCAGACAGTTTCCTCCAAAACAAAAAAAACCACAACGCACCCAAATGGGATGACGAGTGCCCATGAATACCCCTCCGTTCTGCTAAAGAACGCAAGGAGGAACGACACGGTGGCGGAAGGGCCACCTGGTCAGTCTCTTGCAACGCGCGGGGGCTCAGGGGCTTCTCTCGCATCCCGACCTAACGAATGGTCAAAGCCACGGGCTCGGGGGCTCCTCGCACGCCCTGCAGTCATATGCACCACGCTCGCTCAATTAAAGCCCTTGAAGGGATAACTCATCCCTCAAAGGCCTCGGGGCTACACCCGATGGGTGCGCTCACGTGCACCCACCGGACAGTTTCCTCCAAAACAAACAAATCGCAACGCACCCAAATGGGATGATGAGGGCCCACACATACCCCTTCGTTCTGCTAAAGAACGCAAGGAGGAACGACGCGGCGGTGGAAGAGCCACCCAGTCAGTCCCTTGCAATGCACGGGGGCTTGGGGGCTTCTCCCGCATCCTGACCTAGCAAATGGTCAAAGCCATTGGCTCGGGGGCTCCTCGCACTCCCCGCAGTCATACGAAAAAGACCACGCTCGCTCAATTAAAGCCCTTGAAGGGATAACTCATCCCTCCAAGGCCTCGGAGGCTACAACCGGCGGGTGCGCTCGTGCGCACCCACCCGATAGTTTCCTTCAAACACAAACAAGTCAAAACTACCCACGATCGCTAGTTCTCAAGCCTCTGAAGGAGTGCTCCACTCCTCCACAGGCTTAGGGGATACTGTCGGGTATCAAAATACTAGGGTACCCAACAGATGGCAAAATACGGCACCCTGCACGTTCGCTAAAGCCCCATCGTAGGGGCCATAGTAAAACCGACCTGCCAAAGACGCTGACAGCATGTCAGTCGCTCGATGCACGAACGACAAACTCTATCCCACCCGAGCCTTGCGGAAAGGTCTCGGGCGAGATAGACGCCTCAGGTAGTATTTTTCCGCCTCGCCCGAGCCCTCGTGACGTCATCAAAAGTGCCCGATCCCCTCAGCCTATTTCCGCCTCGCCCAAGGGACACGTGGAACCCTTAGCAAGATGGGGAGCCACGGGGGGCCCCAACCGCGGCACCCGCTGCCGCCGATGGGACGGATGTGACCGTGCACAATCAACAGGAGCACGGAAACCACGCCCTGATCCAACATGACTCCGGTCATTCCACCACAACACCCATACCTCTACAGCAATGGGGGTAACGACTACTATACCACCTAACCCCCTCTCTTCACAAATCTGGGCGCCCATATCGCCCGTCCTCGACGGCACAGAGACACATAGTACAAAGCGTGGCAATAGCGTGCAACATCAGCAGACGGAGAGGCCAAAAGATCAACACCTGTTGCATCTCTGCGCTACAAGGAAAACTATTCTCACCGGATAAGGAGGAAGACGGCCACACCCGAGGCCATCTTTTTTGTTTTTCTCTTTCATCCTTTCCCATTTCCATCTCTTTATCACGAATGTAACCCGAGCCCTCTCCTTAGAAACTATAAAAGGGGAGGCAGGGGCTACATCTAGGGACAATCGAGAAGACGAAGAAACAACGCACACACTCCTCGCTAAGGCATCAACACACACGCACCACCCCTCAAAAGAGACCTGGGATTCGCTCCCTTTCTTGAAAGCTTTAACCCCTACTACGAGCACTCTAGTATAAGGCAACACAAGCAGCAGCAAAACCCACTGGACGTAGGACCATTCATGCCCGAACCAGTATGCACCCTTATGTCTGCTTTGCACACCCTTCAGGCGTAGATGCGCAGATACAATTTTACTCATCGCTCTGTTTAGACCTCTGGTTCTTTAGACACCGACAACTAGCGTTAACGTAAGTCAGTACCGCCAATGGAAATATTTATTTCTACTGGATGTAGCTTAAGTCAGCCGCTAGAAGAAATAGGAGCATTTCTATTGGGAGTAAAAAAATAGACCCCTGCTATAAATGATTTTCTACTAGCGGTTCTTGGTCATACATACTGTACTGGCATCCACTTTTGTGTACCATCACCGCTAGTGAAAAAATAGGTGACGTCTGTATTTTGTACTAGTGCAGCTAACTTTACTAGGTTATTTTTTAAAAAAAGAAATGCGCTATATAATACTCAATTTAATATAAAGCTAATGTGCTTGCCACAACCTTCCTTTTCGTTGGTTTGATTCATTTCCTTTGATTCAATACCGCTAAGGTACAATATTACAGCTAAGGTGTTATTCCTCAACTGTTATTTCATCTTAACAAGAACAATTGCATTATGTTTTTTTTGTGATTGCACAGTATAACTCAGACACTCATAATACACATACACTAATCCCTATGAAAGTATGCACGCAAACCCTACCTCTATGAGCATTTTCGAAGACTAGGCTAACAAATCCTCAAGATTGATGAAGTCATTATAGACGTCTCGTTTTCGACGGAAACGTCACCTACCACTAAAAGCACAATATCGTTAAATTATATAATATTCGCTCTCAAAGGGAGTCGAACCAGGACCTGTGCTACTGAGGCTCTTGTGTTACGTGATGGTGACATATGAAACTAATGCAGCGTAGTAGTAGTTGAAAATCTTGGTGATCACCTTTTACCTAGGGCCTGAGATATTTTTATTTGGCATATATTGGTAGTAGTTAACTGCTTTATTTAAGTAGATATGAGGCTGTTCATGCTCAATTCACTTCTGAACTTATGTGTTAATTGAAAATATCATTAATTGCTGGATTGTCCTTGGAGCAAGGCACATTTTCCATTAGTTTTGTGTTGCTAATACTGAACACTTAGCTAACTTCATATATTCCTTGACCAAACTTTCTAAACATATTTTTGTGCTGAAACTAACTTGCTAATAAACTTACTTATAAACTTATGTGGTTTTTAAAATTCTAGGTGACTACCATTATTTCGTGAGTTTAATATATTTTTTGTTATTTACATTGCCACTACTATAGATCTCATTTTCGGGGGCGGTCACAATAGATTTATAGGGGCAGTTCTCCCAATTGCCTCTACCCAAGGATCTCGAGAATTCAAGTGTTTCCTAGGGTGGGTTTGCTACCAACCATGGAAATCAATATCCAAGGGCCTCTAGTAGCATGGAATATTGATGAATACTACTCTAACTAGTTGAGATATCAAAGAAAATTTTCTAAATGAAGGGACTGACGCCCAAGAGGGTGGTTGAATTAAGTCACTTAAAGACTAAGGCGAAAAACCATTTATAAAAACTACACAAGATTTATCTAGATGCGCACTATAGATTTTACTAAGTATTGCTATCTCTGACACTTAAAATACTTTCATCCTATGTTCCAAACCTATCAACTATCCTCTTATGTGTTGATAGGTTTTAAGTGATGCGCACTCATATGAGAGTTTGCAAGCTTTTAAGTGACTTATTCAACCACCTCTTAGGTGAACTAAGAAGTATTAGAGATAGCAACACTTAGCAAGACTTTTCAGTCCCTATCAACTATCACTCATATGAGAGTTTGCAAGCTAAACTAGGAAAGTAAAAGAACAAAGCTAAGGAATACAAGAATATAAGTGATGAATATAAGAGGGTTAGAGAATGCAAACTCTCATATGACGATGCGTTTACCAAGGTATCAGAAGGCTCACTCTTTCCCTCAGTCCTCGTTGGAGTCCTTCGCAAGGTTGCACTCGCAATGGCCAAGCTTTTAGTTGGGTAACTCCGTGGATAGCTCATGGGTCTTCGCCACGCAAAAGTGGTCTCTGCCAAGCCTCTCACAGATCGCTCCCACCATCTTCATTTATTAAAGCTTTAGCCAAAATGTTGAGGGTCTCCTTCATCGTACACCATCGGCATCCACTTCACAAACATGGTTGGAGTGGTCTCTAAGACTAGCAAGCCTCGAAATGTATAACCATGGTGCATGCTAGCACCGATAGCAAAGAGGTGTGCAAACCTCAGTAAACTCTAGGCTGACACCTAAAGCAAAGTGCTAATGCAGCCTAAACTAGGCTAACACAAGCTAATGGTTTAGCTAATTGTATGATGAAACACACGTCACAAGTTTAAATTATTACCTCCCATCACCGCTGTTTGTGCTGAAACAAACATCATATATTTAATTATGAACTTATTATGTGTTAGCAGTAAATCTTAGTGACTAGAATCATCACCGTTAATTAAATTTAAATACAAAATTTATGTGGTGGCAAAGCAGAACCATATCTGAATTTATTCAGACCAGAATTTCTACTAATAAGTTAGCATACTGGCTGTGAGAGACAGGAGCATAAATGGGATGATGCGAAAGCGCCTGTAGTTTACTGGCTACGAGATCCTTAGTAGCACCTAAGATTCTGGGTTCGACTCCGTGGGAGTGAATATTTTAGGATTTAACATCGTTGTGCTTTCAGTGGTAGTCGATGTTCCCTTTGACAATGAGGCGCGTGTGGTGACTTTGTTAATGGGGTGATGTGAAGGAGATAGATGGAGCAAGTTTGTTTGTATTGTATTTTCCCTCTTCCACCCCCCTATATAGTAGGGCCCTCGAATCCATTGAAGCCCCACAACCAAAATAAAATGAAATAAATAGGGTGAAGCCCCATAACCAAAATAAAATAAAATAAATGGGGTGATGTGAAAGATGAGATGGAATGGGGTGGTATGAAGGGGAGAGATGGAGCAACTTTGTTTGTATTGTATTTATATATACAAAGGAAATAACAACATTGACCTCCCCTCCTTCACCTCCCTAACAGGTTTCTGGAATCCATTGAAGCCCCACAACCAGGAGGGCATTGACCTCCCCTCCTCCACCTCCCTATATAACAGGGGCCTAGAGCCCCACAACCAGGAGCTGCAAGCCACATCTCCTTTCTCTTCGATCCTTCTCCATATTCAGGTAAATAACATCTGCCGTAACATCTCGATCATTGTTGTGTTCTTGATTACTCCTTGGAAGCCTTCTTGTTTAACAAACGTCATATCAGCCGTTCAATCATTGGACCCTTGTAAATCTTGTTCATCCGGCCGTGCAGTGCAGGCAAGCCATGAGCAACGGCAACCGGAGCAGCGGCGGGAGGGGCGCGAGGTTGGAGCTGCAGCTGCATCTGTCGCCGCCTCCGGCCGGGAGGATGGAGGTGGACGGAGGCCACGGCAGCGACTCGTCGTCGTCCCCTAGCTCGTGCGTGTCGTCGGATTGCAGCCCAGGGAGCAAGTCGCCGATGGTGATCGGCGCCTGCACGCGGTGCATGATGTACTGCATGGTGGCCAAGAAGGACTTCCCCACCTGCATCAACTGCAAGCAGCCCTGCCTCGTGGACCTCCTCCACGGCGCCGGTGCCGGCGCCGGCGGAAGCGGCGGCGTTGCGGGCGACGGCGGCGACAAGAGGCACGGCAACGGCAACGGCAAGTGAAGGACGGTCAGTCAGCGTGCCCCGTCCGTCCAGTGGATGCTCATACGGATGGTTAGCTCATGTCGTTTGTGCTTGGTGGGCTGATGCTGATCTCGAGGCGCGGTGGGGGAGTGACCGCCGTTGGATCATCCACTGGACGGACATGGCCTATTAATTTGGTTTAGTACTAGGCTAGCATAGCACTCCTAGCTGCTGATGTTATTACTAGCCACCTTTATTTATGATGTTGTTGGTTGTTTGACCGTGGTATGGGTATGTGATCGCCGGTGGTTCAATGGTATTATTGTTGTGGGTAATGGTTTTTAGGTGTAACAATGCTCTATTTAAATGAAGAAGAATGCGATCTATCAAGGGTTGTTTCACACTAACCAGTACTACGTTCGTGTTACACATGGACATAATGAGTTCTAGGGTGTGCTTGCAACGTGAAAATTTCAACAAGGATTAATTTTAGGCGCTCTAGGACGACATCTATTTGCTGCTGTTGACCAGTCAAAAGGATCTACTCATATTTGCTAATGTTGACGGGTCAAAACGATAGCAGACCATTCAATGATCACTTACAATTTCTCTTCCTAAAAGACATCTATGGTTGCTTTTTTTCTAATAATGGAAAGAGGTTTCTGGCTTCATCCTCATTGAAGAGGAATCAGAGATTTTATTACAACTCAACGCATCAAAGCAAACGAAGTTTTTAAGATAAGAACAATTCAAGACTCAATTCTAAATGACGAAGGCCACCCATAGGACACAGAACCCCATTGCTGCAGTTTCCAAAGTCCGGGAAGCCCCTACAATGAGCGCTTGTCGAACCTCACACCTGTTACAGTTGAGGCCAGAACCGAAGCCAATAGGTCCCCCTAAATAGAACCTGTAAAAGAGAATTTGGTCGACAATTGCCAAAACAACTTTGTTCCTTGTTATCCATATTGACTATAAAATGATTGCCGCACCAACCAGTAAAAGGGGTAGAAAAGTTTTATCTTTCCAAGAATACCATTCAATGAATAGGTGTTGGGCGTTTCGAGGTGGATTAATTCCTAACACCATGTCGACAAGTCTGCATAAAAAATGGCGTGTAAGCATTGAAAGAAAGTCTTGGATGGTTTAGGTTTGCCAAAAAACAGCATGGCCTATCTTCATTTCGGTTTCTCTTTGATAAGTTGTCCTAGTGAGAATGACCCAAATTTTAAAGAACCAAAGATTTAATCTTCAAAGGGATCTTTAGCTGCCAAACTACTTGTGAAACTTTTAAACCACTACTGATTAGGTAACTATACGTTGAATTTAACTGTGAATGACCCCGTTTTATTTAGTTTCCAAACAAAACCGTCATTACCATGTTATTGGCCACTCTTGCTACTAGGTGATTCCATTCTAGTAGCTCGTTTCCCACTAAAACCCTTCTAAACTCAACATTAAGTGGGATCATGCTTAATACATCTGCAAGCTTTGCTTGCTTCCTGTGGGCAATATTGAACAATGTTGCATATTAGGTTTTTAGGGGTTGGTCTCCTAACTAGGTATCTTCCCAAAACCTGATTTGGTTATCATCATTTAACCCGAAGGCACCCAAACTCAAGAATGTTTCTTTTACACCCATGAGACTCATCCAAAAATGAGAGTCTCATGCTATTTATGTGATGTGGGCATCTGCATTGTACTATGTAATTCTCAAAAAAATGTGACAAGGTCTTATCTTTAATATATTTGCTTGTCAATAAATATTGACAAATGCCCCATTCATTACTTAATTTAAAAACCAACTTGCTCAGTAGTCACTTATTTTATAAATCAAGATTCATACTGCCTAACCCCCCTTGTTCTTTGGGTTGACCTAACAGAGGCCAATGAACTAGTCAATATTTTCTTTGTATGATTGTCATTTTGCCAAAAAAAATATCTTGATCTATAATACTCTATTTTCTTCGAAACACCTCTAGGGATCGCAAATGAAGAGAGCATATATAAACATCACAATGCTTGTTGATACTGAATTAATGAGCACCAATCTACCTCTAGTTGACAAATGCTTTCCTTTCCAATTGCTAATTCTTTTTCTATTCATAACATCTAATATGCTCATCGGTGCTGCTAGCGTATAGGTGACCTCACCATCATGCTACGTCACCCACCTCCCATCACCATTAGTGAGAATCAATTTCTTGATTTTGATCATTTGTCTCTTAACTGCAAACATAAGTGTTTTCCCATTTGGTCAAAGAGATTTATGTGGGTTTCCTTGCACATGTATAGTAAGTGCATCTAGATCCATTATTAATTTTGGGGAGTTTCACATCAAAGTGCTAATGTCTATATATATTGAGTTATGGACAGGTTTCATACCATGAAGTGAAACAATTTATGATTGTCGACCCTGAATTTTATTTGAGTTTGGAATGATTGCATTTAGATAAAGGACTCCGGTTTAGGTTCTTTCTATTTCTGAAACTAAGTATGGAATGTTGTACTATAAACAGGATTGAAACTTGCTATATTGTAGGTGTCTATGATAAATGAACCTTGTGAGACACGAACTCAACCCTTAGGCATTTATCTATTTCCGTTTTATATTGAAGGTCCAATGATAGGTGCATTGACTAGATGCCTCGTCCAAAGTCTGGTTAGTTCGCTCAGGTCCGTTGGACCGGATGGTGGTCTGCCCCTGTGGGTTGTTCTAAGGATCCAGAGTGTGCTAACTTTCTAGAACAGGATGTTTGATACTTAATGTACCAGATAGTTTTTGGTTGTGGAGGTATATCTACTCTCTTCGCCAACATACAAACAAAATTGACTTGAGCTCATTTAATCCTCAACTCTCCTATATTGTGATACCTTTTGTAAGACATTAGTTGGGATTGAATGGAGAAGATTAGGTTCAGCGATTCAAGTGGTGAACTTAATCTCCCAATTTCTAGAGCATTTGTATACTCCTTCAAGTTTAAATTTGAGTTTGTTAATCTTGGATTCATGGAATCATATCCTATATAGCAAGGAGTTTCCCTTGGAGCACCCAATTTCTTGTGGTGTGCTCTAGGAAAGTTTGTGATAACCACATCGATTTTTAGTAGAAACCCTTGTGATCGATCTTTGTGAACGCCTAAGAAGAGAATAGAGTTGGAAGAAACTCAAGACCTTCTTGGTCTCCTCAACAACAATGACCTAGGCATTATTGTGGTTTGCCCTATCCTCGGGTTTAGTCTTGTGTCCTTGTATTCTTGTTGTTCTTGTGCTTATTCTTGATTGACGTTTAGGATTGAAACCCAATATCTTCATACACATGTGTGTTTGGTTGAAGGTGATACTCGGAGAAAACTAGTTACATCACTCTTCATTTGTGGTAATTGATTGTAGATGGGTCAGATTTAAAGAACAAGTAGGGGTTTCCTCTCTAGACTAGACATCTGGTTTTCATAAGATAATCCAGTCTAGACCAGATCATCCTGTCATAGAAATCAAACATCTGGGTGCTGTATATATTTAAATCCCCTATGAATGTTTTAAATGCACACATTTAGCCTATTCATACAACAAAGCCTTCATTGCACAAATGCTAACTTTGCTTATGTAGATGCTAATTTGAGCATTTTGCCATGTGTAGTCGCTCCCAACCCAACATGCAACAAGTTGTTTGTCACACCCGGTTTTCTAAAGAACAAAACCAGGCTAATCATATGTGTGCCTAGGAAGTCCACACATATGTCATAATGAAAAAGTATCAGAAATAATGTTATTATATAACGTATACATTGCTATATTAACACTTACATCAGAGTATCGTGGAACGGTGACTAAACTTCAGGCTCCATTCTTCTCAGGGACAGCTGACTGGTGGCTCCGTATGCCAAACACTTCTGATAGACTTTTGGAAACTTCACTACGCTTTTATCCTTCTAAGCAGCACCTTACTACACACTGGAGTGTGGGGGAAATAGCAAGAGTGAGTCCATGTCAAACTCAACAAGTATAACACAGGGTTCATGAGGCTCAAAAAGTCTAGACACTGTTTGACTGCGTTTAGCTTTTAATCATAATATAATTAGCAATTGAGTAGCATCAAGGTAATCCAAAACCCATTAATGAACCAATGATCAATTGTAATAAGGATAATGAATAGCATTAACATGAGCATAATAGTAACAACAATAATTAAACATGGTATAACAATGGTGATCAACTATTCTGTAAGAATCCCCAAGGCCGCTTGTGTCTGTGAGCACGGCTAGTATACCAGTTTATTAAACTCTGCGCAGAGGTGTACACTTTCACTGTGAGTCATGATTTCCAAATGCTAAGGGGTCATGAATCCCTAAACACAAGAAACCATATAAAGCCATTCAAGAGTTCGTCTAACAAGTTAGGGCCATTAGATTCACTCGGCAGACAGATGTAGGAAGCCCCTTTTCAAATGGCACAATTCCTTCTCGGCTACTCATAGACTAGAGGCTATCCTACACCCAACGTGGCAAGCCATTCTTACACCATTTAAGGTAACCACTAACAAGCTAGAAAAGGTCTCTTAAACAACTAGAGCTAGAGCCATATAGCCCTAACAGCTGTACTGTATGTCCCGTTTATCACTTACAGATAAGTCCTTACGGAGAGTAACTAGAGCGACAAACAAACAACACAACACAACGCTCTAGTCCCCTTTTAACAAGAATTAAATCATCTTAATGGTTGATTGCACCATTCATTAGTCATATTACAAGATCATCGTTCATAATTAAGCACTAGCAATAGCTACCCAAATGCATAACCCATAGGCAACAAGGAAACAAGATATCAAAAACTAAGTTATAATCTCTATGGTTGTTAAGGAGGACACATGCATATGTATGATAATTTCAGTGAATAGGACAATAAGGATGGTCCTATGTTATACTTGCCTTATATTTGCTTTTCACCCAAAGCAACTTGCGTAAAGAATCTTCAAACGTCATCTTCCGTTCTGCAACTTCTGGCACTCATCTTTTGTTTCCAACGCTTACGTACAGTTCACTTCTACTAGTAGCAAACACCATTCACAAGAAACATACAAATAAACAAAGCAAAGACAACTAAGAACAGTACACCAAACATATGAAACAACAAGTGAAAAAGGTTTTAAAGAAGTTCTATATTTTGCTACGGACACACAAGGCGCGAAAAGCACACTAATCGGAGCCACAGTGAAAAAGAAACGACTACCGTAGGATTCGTTTTATATGAGAAAAATAAAACTATAGGGTTCATTTATTTTAATTATATAAAACTATGTATAGAATATTCTAAAGAAATATCATATTAAGTCAATTTGTATTTTGAATTAGAAACCAAGATAAACTCATTATATTTTACTTATAAATCTCATTGCATAATCATTATTTATATTAATATTTAACTTATATAGAAATAATTCATAATATTTGACATGTTATACGTCGCTAAGATCATAGGAACGCAAGATTTATGCAAAAAAACATTACACTATTTGAATAGAGATTTATTTTGTAAAGAAAACTAAACTGTCTAATTAATTATATTCTAATAGAGCACTATGAACACCTGACATGATATTTAAAGAGCTTCGGAACTAAACCAAGAAACGACTTGAAATTTTATTTATACAAAATTAAATGTTGAATTACTACGCAAGTAAGATGTATGCGTTACATCAGCAAGGTATTTAGCCGATTAAATAATGTGGCATACCATTATCATTGCGAGGTGCAGCTGACTTGATCACGTGCTTTCTCGGTCGTGCATGAACTGTAGACACATGCTTAAGCATGTTCGGCTTCGGGGAACGACCTAGCTGTTTGCTTGCAAGTGCTGGCAAGGGCAGAGAGTTTCACGTTTTTATGGCCAGTTGTACGGAGACGACAAGGCATGGAACAATGAACAAGGCAGAGAGCAAGATGGGTTCCGTAGATGTGCTCACCATCAATCCATCAGCCGACGAAGAGCAGCGCTCACGTGCTCAATTTGGACAAGTTGATGGTGCTTCACGTAGAAGGACTCCTCGGCTCTCCTGGCCGTGGATCGGTAGCCGGTTGTAGAGGACGGAGAGGTAGCAGGCGGCGCAGGATGACAGGTGATGAAGAACTCGACGGCGACGGCAGATTGCATGGGTATCGATCAATTCGATTAGAGTTTTCAAGAAGATGCGATGGAACAGCCTTGGTATTTATAGATGAGTATGGATGAGTCCCTGCCATGCACGACTTACAGATAGAGTCAGCGACGATCCAGAAAACAACTCTGCTACAAGAAAAGCCAACGTCTAGTTAAGAAAGGAAATAATTGCTTCCTTCTAAAAATTATTATTTTATATTATATCATCACGTTAGGAAAAAATGCAAGAAGGAAATAAAAGAAAAGGCACAAAACAGATAGGAGATTGATAGCGAGCAAATCGAAGTCGCGGCTGCGGCTTAGGGTTTTGAAATTTCGCAGCGCTGCGAGCCTGTGCTGTGGCGGCAGCAGCTTGAAGATGGAAAAGGAGATGTGAAACTCGGTGGCAGATCGCGAACGGCAAGGCAGCAAATAGTGATGGATTGCCGCAAATAAGTATACCACGGAGAAGAAAACGACAAGAGAAATCTCGGAGTGGAAGCGGAATTCGCCGGAGATGTCCGAGGTGGCTGGAAAAGCTCGCCGAACCTCCATCGGAACGCAAACTGTACATGACGAACTTCGGCGAGAGATGGAGGGAGCTACGAGCGGCGGCTCGCGATAAGGGTTGTACTTCTGAAACCAGCGCGTCGAGGGCTACGCCGGCATATATATAGGTCTAGGGTTTGGAAACTTTTCGGAATTTCTTAATTTCGGGATTATTTTAATTCCGCGAATAAAAATAATTCCAGAAAATCTAAAATTACCTTTTTGGTCGTGAAAAATAGCCCGGAGCTCAGAAAAATCACAGGAAAAATTCTGGAAACTCTTGGAGAGATAAGGAACTCAACTAAATAATTTTGAGCTCATAAAAAGATTAATGAAAAGATCAATAGAAAAGATTAAGCTCACGGAAATTAAAATTTTAAATCCAAAAAATACCAAAAAGTTTTCCGGTGAGAAGTAATCATCGTCCTATGGTATTTTGAAAATAATAACACTCACCAACACCAAAGACAAGCATCACACAAACACCACATTATCAAATTAATATGAAAAAGTATAAAACCACAATTTCCTATATTTAAATTAGCAGCAACTTAACTTATCTAATAAATTTATTCAAATATTAAAATTATTTATTTTATTTAGTGTTTTCTAAGCACAACCCAAAATTAAAATTTTTTGGGGTGTGACATTGTTGCACCTACATCGCCATGTTTTCCTCTTAAACATACTACAACCAAAGAAAGGGAGTGGCATGAAGACATCCAATGATCTCATTTTCATGCTACCTAAACTTGTCCTTAAATTTATACGAATTTAATTGATATTGGCCAAAATTGAAATGTTTGACTTATGGAAAACTAGAATGACAACTAATTTGAAAAAAAGGAGGGATCACACGAATACATGTGGTTCTTCCAATTCAATTGCACACACCGCGGATCGCCAGTGGGCATGAACACATGAGGGAAGCAAGCGCGCATCATTACTCAATTATAATGCGTTGGTCGCTGCATCGAGCTAGCAAGCCAAGAGGCTCCTCCAAAAAGTTTAAAAAAAAGAAAAGAAAAGAGGCTCCTCCAAAGCCCAAAGGCCATAGAACAAACCTGTGCATGGTGTGCATGAACAGAGGAACACAAATGTGTATATGTGCAGTGCAGGGGTCACGATCGAACCTACTGCATTGCATTGATATATAGAGCCTGTTTGGAGAGGCTCCGGCAGCTCCGGCTCTAGCTACTGTAGCACCAATGTGGAGGAGCCACTGGAGCCTCCAAACACTGGCTCCTCCAGCTCCTCCCTGTTCCTAGTTAAAAACTGCAAGAGCCGGAGCTGCTACAATAGCTGCTACAGGATTGCACAGTGATGCACAGGGCATGCATAGGCAAAGCCAGAGCCCTGCGGAGCCAAACCAAACGAGGCCTAGGCTATATATGCTACTAGACGGGCCCCGCGCGTTGCTGCGGGTCCACTGTTCGTACCGGGTACCGTTGAAATGGGTGGACTGTTCACAAACCTGTTACTGTTACAACTAGACGGTGCTATTCACAGAGGACCCAGTACACTTACAACCGGGTGGTACTATTCACAGAGGACATGTTACTGTTGCAAACGGGTGGGGCCTCAACCGAGGGATCCGTTACTGTAGGACTGTTCACCGGAACACTGTTCCTAAGGCGGAAGAGAATCTATGTTAGCCTAAACGTTAAACGGTGAACGGTCGGTCACCCATCGTTTTGCAAAAAGTCGGTATACACGGTTGTTTAAACGGCCTTTTAAACGGCTGAAACGGTTTTGCACGGCTTTACACGGCTAATCGGCCTACATGGTTACCCATCGAGTAGCGTTTACACGCCGTGTAAACGGCCTACATGACCGTGTAGGCGAACAGTGAATCTATACCATAGCAGACTTGGCCTCAAGCGGCGAGTTTGAATGCACACAGCTGGAGAAGAGGAGTAATGGCGCTGATTACTATTTAGTATTTACTAGAGCTGCCTGGAGGTGGAGGAAGAGGATGAGGAGCGTGCGGGTGAGGTTTATTTTACCCCAGTCAACTCCATGTCACTTCGTCTTGAAGCTCCATCACAGCCCTGCCGGTCCGGTGGAAGTCGCGTTCGATCACTGCCAGCGCGCTGCTGCTCGTTTTACGCGACACACCTGCCTGCGGCCTACTAGCTCTCTGCGCTGCGCGTAGGTGGATTACAGATGCACTTAGGGTTAGAGAGTGACCATGCTGACACTGACATCAGCTGCTATTTTCTAAGTACCCACCGTTGCTATTACGTAAAAACACCATAAAAATAACACCTGACTCTTTCTACATTTAAACTACCCATATATGGCATTAAGAAACATGATCTATACCTAAATTTGTATCTAATTACCAACATACTCTTATTATGATAGATAGATAATTTACGCAACCCAATTTTTAGCTTATTATTTGAAAAAATAAATGTTCATTCAAATCTAAATCTAAAAATTATTAGCATCTTCGATTAAAAAATTATTTAAATAACCATAGAGCATGTATATGTTTCTACATTACTCACTTCAATCAATATTAATATATTAAGATTTAATTAAAGTAAGCGTGCATATTGTGCCAGTATGTATGAGCAATAAATGAACAAATAAATATATATTATGTTTCATCACAAAAAATATTTCCTTAACAAATCATATACTAATGATACTAACAAATTGTTTAAAACCATATTAGTCAACATGCCATATAATTTATATAGGTTGTTACTTTAGATATATTTATATATTTTAACTAAATGTTTGACATGTCTATATCGATATTATAAACATAACTGCACATATAATTCCTTGAGAGAAAAATTTAATCATCTTACGAAGTATGGAAGACCACTGGTGGCTATTTTTCTGGTCCTTTAAAATTACTTTAGACTAAAAATTCAATCATTAAACAACTTAAGGATTGTATTTCTCTTGAGGTTAGCAATACTACCCCTATTCGAGATCTAACTTGGAGCTCTATCACTTATGTTAAGTGATATGGTGTATGTTTAAAATGATAGCTTATGCTATTGTAGTATCTCAGAACGTACTATGACCTAAAATCCTTATTTTTGAGAAGTGCAGAAAGCACAAGAGTTATAACTTGAGGACAAAATAAAAATCCTGTAACAGTCAACATGAATAAAAATTGAAAAATCGAAATTTAGATTCATGACTTCATAAGATATGTGATGCAGTAAAAGCAATCATAGTGAATAGCAAGATTTCAAACTAATGCATGCTTAAAATATACAGAAGTGTCATACAAAGTAAAAATACAAATGTGGATAAAACATATAAATCAGTCCATTGCATAAAAAGTAATTAATAAGTTTATGATGTGGACTATGAAGTATCTATTATGTCTATTTTATAGAAAAAACAAAAAGAAAACATATAATTTAATATAAAAAATTCTTTATTAGTCAAATGTATTAAACTATATATCTCTTAAAATTTATTGTGTATGAGAGCATGGGTTGATAAACTAATGAAAAAAATTAGGCAAGGGTCATCCCTACCCAGACACCGTGCAGACCTGTGCTTGATTCAGGAGCGTGGAGCTTGGTAGCATCTGGACGTACGTGTTGTCTGCCTTCGGCCGAGACGTGGACGGAGATGAGGTCCATGATTCCAAGTTCCAAACAATTTATTTTTTAGGAAACGCCAAGACAATTTTTTTTTTTGAGAAAAAGGAAACGCCAAGACAATTTGTTGAGAGGCACACACGCAAGTTGCCAAGCCCAACAACAATAGTCTCTGCAGCATGTTGGGCGGGCCGAGGGTATGGTTGCAGGCTGGCCCAGGTAAACGGACGGATCGGGACGACAAGTCACAAGTGATCCACACACAGTTCAAACTTCGAAGAGGCTTGCCGCTTGACAACAAGGATACAGCGAATGGGGCTGTGGTCCGATGGACGGCTGCTCAGTGGGACGTTATTCAGCAGGGTCAGTGATTGTATATTTTCTTTTCTATTTTTTTTTAGAATTTTTAGAGTACAAGCACATGTGGGTGTTCGGTGCAAGTTTGGTGGATGTTGATGCAAAAGTAAATCTGCAATCATAAAGGGCTAATACCCGAAGTCGATATCCAAAGCGTGTCAGTCGATTTGACCTGTTAATCGACGAGGATAAAGATACGAGCACTTTGGTCCTGACAACAGCGATACGCCCGGAAGTCACGGCCAAGGATACTCACGCGGAACTCGAGGATCGTCGAAGATTGCACTAGAATAATGTAACTCGCCGAATCGATGAGAACTCGTAAAAAGGAAAAATGTGCAAATTGACGAAGTCGCCGAAAGTAGATGTAAATAAGAGTAAAAGCTGTTTTTTGATGTATTGATTGATCCCTTATTACATTGCCCTTCACTCTATATTTATATCCTGATCTACAGAAACGTAACCAAATACGACTAGGACATTACATCCAAATCTAAGGAAACACATGACTTTGATACAACTCAGACTCTACTAAACGTATACAAGGAAATTAACTCCTATTTTATTCCATAGTCCGCCTCAATCACGATGGTATTCTCATCGACCTCCTTTTCATCGGCACAATCCCCGTTCCATCGGCAGCAGCCTTCAAGTTCCTTCCATCGGTGCATTCCCTGTTTCATCAGCAGCAGTCTTCATACCCTCCTTCATCGGTACATTCCCTGTTTCATCGGTAGCAGTCTTCAAACCCTCTTTCATCGGCATCGGCAATAATACCCCTAACCTTATCGGCAACACTTCAATTTGAATCCATACGCTGCCACCACTCATAACCAAGCTTATTCTCCTCGGTTATCAATCTACACAGTAATCTTTCCTCTGCTGATTAGCCCTTCCTGATCATCTTGACACGTGCTAAAAACGATGTCAACACATGCCCCCCAATTTCGGAGTATAAGATACTGATGCTCCGAAATTTACTCCAGATAATGCTTGCTATTACCTATTTTTCAACCCATTCTCCAAGCATAACATGATCTGTTACTAGATTTAATCAAATCTAGATCTAATCCATGTATCTCAGTAAATATCGCACACTTTCCAACTGCCTTTGCCTCAATTACGATTGAGATACCAAAATAACAATCCATAAGCAAGATCTTATCACATCACATCACTTTTTTAGAACTGAAAAATCCTGTATCGAGATATCCTTCAAGTCATGATTACTTGCCGTCAAATCTTCTGTACCATCCCTTGATTGTCGTGCGAACAATTACCATATCCAACTGAACCACCTCGATCCATCCGCGTACGGCATAGAGATAAGTCAAGAATACCCCTACCCCAAATGGCCTATAAATAGATTTCTCCGGGCTGCTCATCTTCTACCTTCAAACTTCATCCTTTGGCATTCTCACTCCGGCGGCAACCCTAACCAACAACCGCGCATCCTCGACTCACCAGAGCCCCCTCCATCGTCATCTTCAAGTTCCCAGCTCGTGCCCTCGTCCTTTTCGAAGCAATGGCTGTCAACTTCGATGTCCCTGCGGTTCGTTCTTCTTCTATTACCTTTACTTTAATCCTTTTGGTTCCCTGCGAGTTCTTACAGTCGGCATTTTCCTATTTCTTCCATTTTCTTGATCCTCCAAACTCAGGAACTACGCAACACATTGGTGATTCCAACCAATCAACCTCCCCTCTATTGCCTAGGTCCAATGGGCAACCCAGATCCAACTGACCTGATCAATGCAGAGGCAAATCGTATTCCCTTCAAAGCTCAAAATTTTCTCTTTGAATCTGTGGAAAGATATGTTCCACTCTTGGCCCAAACCCACCAAAGGGTGGAAAAACTGGTTCTTGAGGGTCAACAGATCAATGCAAGTGTTCTGGGCAGAACGGAAGATAGATCAATGTATCAGGCTATCCATTGCCGATATACAAAAGAATGAATCCATGATGATAGCTGCCGCTCACTTTTGGTCAGATACCACCAATACCTTCATGTTCGGCCATGGCCCATGCGTCCCTACTCTTGCCGATGTATATATGCTCATAGGCTTGGACATCTCAACCGTCGATGAAGGCCACCTTTTTGGTAGAAAAGCTGAGTATAGAGTGAATACACGCAACATCGGCGGCTGGACGGGATACATCCAAGAGTACCAAAAGACTGATACTGTCAATCAAAGGGAACACGCCACATTCCTGAACATGTGGCTGGAGAAGTTTATTTTCTGTGGTCGATCGGTAGGACCAACCAACGCTTTCCTCCCAACAGCAGAACTCTTAGCCAACGGTGTCAGATTCCCACTTGGCCGATACCTCCTGAGCTCAACCTACCACCTTCTCCACTAAGTATCTCAGAAGCTTATACTTGGTGAACCCATCGGCAATCTGGGAGGTCCATTGTGGTTCATCAATATGTGGTTAAACGCTCACATGCATAAGCGTTTATAGTGGGATTTCTTTGCTCAAGAATTCCCACGAGAAATTCCCGAAGATTACGTCCTTAGAGACGATGAATCGGCAACACGCCCCCCTCTCAACTTCAGCGAAGCCATAATTGTCCTTCCCGGAACAGAGGCCAATGAAGATCAAATCGGCAGATTTTTTCAGACTTTCTGTCATGGTCTCCCTCGTGATCTCAGGGCTTGGGTACCTTATATTGATGAAGATAACAAGTTCCCTCTTCTCTTCAATTTTGCCGATAGTGATCTGAACCAAGACAATGATCTTATGATGGCTATTATCACCCCAGAGCAATCCCAGTCAACACATTTGGCAGCGGGAAAGCTTCCCATATTACTTATGAATTCTACAATCCATCAGCAGTATCTCGCCAGCTGGCCTTTGGGCAACTGCCAATCAAGCTATGCTTTGCCGATGTGATCAAGCCCAGAGAAATCATTACCGCTGGAACTGAATGGAGCAGGATAGTAAGACTTGCTCCCGATACCGATATCTCAATTGTTGATCTCTCCGCCTAGTCACTAGCATCTTTCATCACAGAGTCATATAAGCAATGGTAGCAAGAGTGGAAAGAACAGCTGTTTTCAACATCTGTTCACACATATCGGCATATGATCGATCCCGACTATGCCGTTCCTGACGATGCAGTAAGTTCCTTTTGACTTTTGTCTCTTTCCTTCCTTTTATATGTATATCGGTAGCTAATTTTCCTTGAAACAGGCCGATGATCCAGTTCCATCAATAAGCAAAAGTGGAAAACTCTTCAACCTCCACCCAACCTCTCTAGTCTCAATAATCGGCTACAACGCACCTACCTTAGAGGCCTTGACCTTCCAGAGGACTCGCGCCAAAACTATCACCTCCAGACCAAGACTGGGAACATCCAGGGCTACTCCAAAGGCTGCTGCTTCAAGCCTAATCAAGGCTTTTAAGGTAATAACCTTGCTTACTCTGTTTTCTGCCGATACACTCTATATTAACATACAACTATCAGGGTGTGCAAGCTGCAGCTGGATCGTCATTGGAAACTCTACCAAGCACCACGACCTCTACCCCTCCTTCAGAGGTATTCTCTTATTTTTACATTTTTCCCTGTTAAATATCCAATCTTATACCCGTTTTTGCAGCAACAAACGGGTACATCGGCAAGCACGCCAAGCATGCAAGCTCCCCAATCAACACATGTCGATGCCCCCCAGCCAATTGTCGCTGAGACCCAAACAAAGCGCAAAGCTTTGACCGATGCTGAAGCTCAACAAAAACGACAGAAATCTACACCAGCCCCTGCGTCTGCTCCAACACCTGTCAGTCAACCCACTGATATAACTGAACAAGCTGCTCCTTCTGCACAAGATACATCATCGGTCATTACACCCCAAGGGCCGACTACCGATGAGATCGTAGAAGACATTCCATCGGCATCCTCTGCCGATCCTTCGTATGATCCTCTTCAAGCCGCTCCCTCAAGCCAGGCTCAAGAAATTGCCCTGAAGCAGGTAAACCAATTAATTGTTTAGTTTATAATATCCCCAGATATCACAGATAGGATTTCTAACTCTCTTTATTTCACAGGAACAAGATTCTCCCGATAGCTTGTTCTCTTTTGCTATCGACGTCTCCGATGATGACGGAGAAGAGGCGAGTTCTTCCCTGGCATTGGGAACAATATCGGCAGACACCTATGGTAAACTAGAAGCTCTCCTAAATCTGCTGCAACAAGATACTGCCCAATTGGTGATCGATTCGGACCCTGCAAGGACCATCTTTAAAACGATCCGCGGCCAAGTCCCTGCCAATGTTGAAGAAACCATCTTCCCAGCAGTCCATCTGGAGAGCAGACAACTCCAATATCAAAGGGCTGTTCATCGTATTGCTGACAGAGCAGCTCAGGCTCAACTTAAGGAAGAAATGCTGCAGCTGAAGCAAACTGCCGATGAGAAGCACAAGAACATCAGCAACTTGCAAGCCTCCAGTGCCGATCTTAAGTAGAAAATCTTAGATCTATCGGTAAAGAGGGCAGCCCTGCTAGCTGAACTGGAAAAGGTTGAAACAGCTCTGACTCAAGCCAAACAAGAAGAAGACCAGCTTCCTGACGCTATCAAGGCCCTTCAACAGGAACGAGATGCCCAAGCTCGCAAGGCCTTGGTCCTCAAAAAGAAACTCAAGCCTGTGGAAGAAAGTGCCGATGAAGACGCCAAGGAATTAAAAGAAGCCGATGAAATTCGCCTGCGTACGATATCAGCTATCCAGGCTTTGTTAAATTAGCGCATCGGCAACAATTGATACTTTGTTTTAACTCCAGCCGATAGGATTGTTATCAGCAATTATACTTTTATGCATCTATCCAGATACTAGGGTAATATTTCTTTAAATATTTTCCATTTAATGCTCTGGGAAATACAACTCCTTCGAGAGTTTCAAGAATATATGCATTACCAGGAACAGATTGATTTATCCGATATGGACCTTCCTAATTAGGTGACCATTTGCCAAACTTAGAACTTTTAGTCCCAATCGGTAAAATCAACTTCCAGACCAATTCTCCATCGATAAATTCCTTTACCTTCACTTTCTTGTCATACCATCTAGCTACCCTTTTCTTATTTTCCTCGATGCTAACTAAAGCTTTTAACCGATGACCTGCTACATCTTCCAATTCATCTTTCATAAGAATATCATAATCATCGGCTGCCAATTGATCTTGAAAGCGTATTCGCCTAGAACCAATTTTAATCTCCCAAGGTAATACTACATCGTGTCCATACACCAATTGATAAGGTGCTACCTTAGTTGCACCATGACATGTCATCCGATATGACCACAAAGCTTCACTTAATATTGTATGCCACTTCTTAGGATACTCTTTAATCTTGCGCTTAATGAGTTTGATAATTCCTTTATTAGATGCTTCAGCCTGACCATTAGCTTGGGCATAATACGGTGAAGAATTCAAAACTTTAATCCCCATACCTATAGCAAACTCATCAAATTCACCCGATGTAAACATAGTGCCCTGATCGGTAGTGATGGTTTGAGGGATGCCAAATCGGTAGACAATATGCTCCTTCACAAAATCAACCATATTAGCCGATGTCACCTTTTTTAAAGGAATTGCTTCAACCCACTTTGTGAAATAATCGGTAGCAACCAGAATAAACTTATGCCCTTTACTCGATGGTGGATAAATCTGACCGATGAGATCAATAGCCCAACCCTGGAACGGCCAAGGCTTAATTATGGGGTTCATAGCTGATGCAGGTGCCCTTTGAATATTACCAAATTTCTGATATTCCTGACATCCTTTAAAATATTTAAAACAATCCTCAAGAATAGTTGGCCAATAATATCTATTTCTTCTGATCATCCATTTCATCTTGAAAGCTGACTGATGAGCCCCACATACTCCTTCATGAATTTCACCCATCAGGCCTTTTGATTCCTCTATGCTAACACACCTGAGTAAAACTCCATCTATGGTACGGTAATACAATTCATCATCGAGGAGTACATACTTGGTAGCTTGGAACCTTATACGCCTTTCAACCTTTTTAGATGGATTCTTTAAATAATCAATGATTTCCTTTCTCCAGTCATCGGTATCAGCTACTGATATTAATATTTCTTGAACAGGTTGATATCCTGAAGCATGCTGAGCCAATCGGTTAGCCTCTTCATTATGCATCCGAGAAATATGTTCCAGATAAAAACTCCTGAACCCTTTTAACAATTCCAAACACTTTTCATGATATGAAATTAGAATTTCACTTCGGCATTCATAAATCCCAATCAACTGATTTATAACTAGCATAGAATCACCAAAGACTTCAACAGCATCAGCCTGTACTTCTTTAAGCAATTCTAACCCTTTTATCAGGGCTTGGTACTCAGCTTGATTGTTTGTCGATGTAGCAATGATCGGCAATGAGAACTCATACTTCTTCCCCTGAGGGGAAATTAACACGATACCGATGCCTGCCCCTTCACCACAAGTAGACCCATCAAAGAAAAGTGTCCACGGAGCAACTTCCAGAGAATCCACCGTGTTGCAATGTTGAGTAACAAAATCGGCCATAACCTGTCCTTTAACTGCCTTAGCCGATTCATAACGTAGGTCAAATTCTGATAATGCTAAAATCCATTTACCAATCCTACCATTCAGTATCGGCATTGATAGCATATATTTGACCACATCATCTTTGCATATGACAGTACATTCAGCCAATAGTAAATAATGCCTCAGCTTAATACAAGAGAAGTATAAACATAAACATAATTTCTCAATGGCCGAATACCTGGTTTCAGCATCTATTAACCGTCTGCTCAAATAATGGGGTTTTCCATGAGCATTTGTTGAATAAGAGCTGAACCGATAACAGTATCTTCAGTTGATAAATACAATCTGAAAGGTTTTCCATGTTGGGGTGGAACTAACACTGGAGGATTTGTTGAATAACTCTTAATTTGATCTAAGGCTAATTGCTGTTCATCCCCCATTTAAATTCCTGATCGGCTTTCAATTTCAATAATGGACTGAAAGCCTTGATCTTACCTGACAGATTAGATATGAATCTTCTGATGAAATTAATCTTACCCATCAAGGACTGTAATTCAGTTTTATCGGCAGGAGCAACAACCTTATTGATTGCCTCAATAGATTTTCTACTAATTTCAATACCTCGCTGATGCACCATAAAACCCAAGAATTATCCTGCCGATACACCAAATACACATTTATTAGGATTCATCTTTAATCCATGTTTTCTTGTGCACTCCAGTATCTTCCGTAGATCGGTTAGATGCTTTGTGATGTCTCCGGACTTAATCACTATGTCATCAATGTAGATTTCTACTAATGTGCCGATATATTCATGGAAAATAAAGTTCATAGCTCTTTGATAAGTAGCACCGGCATTTTTCAAACCAAATGTCATAACTATCCACTCAAATAATCCCACATGACCTGGACATCTAAAAGCAGTCTTGAAAATATCTTCTTCAACCATGAATATTTGATTATAACCCGCATTACCATCCATAAAACTAATAATCTGATGCCCTGCTGTAGCATCAATCAACAAATCAGCAATTGGCATTGGGTAACCATCCATCGGTGTGGCCGTATTAAGATTCCTGAAATCAATACAAACACGAAGTTTCCCATTTTTCTTATATACAGGAACCACATTAGAAATCCACTCTGCATATCGACACTGCCGAATAAACTTTGCCTCAATCAATTTGGTTATTTCGGCTTTAATATCAGGAAGTATATTAGGATCGCATCAGCGAGCCGGCTGCTGATGTGGCCGAAATCCAGATTTAATAGGCAACCGATGTTCAACTATAGATCGGTCTAATCCAGGCATTTCAGTATATTCCCAAGCAAAACAATCTTTATATTCCTTTAACAAATCAACTAGTTGCTGTTTACACTTGGAATTTAACTTAGAGCTAATAAAAGTGGGCCTTGGCCTATCGCCTTCACCAATATCTACTTCTATTAAATCATCTGCCGATGTAAATCCTTGACCTAATTTTCCATCATCGGCAAATCTATCCATTAAAACTCTTCTTCAGAACCGACTGCTTGGATCGGTAGAATTTCGTAATCGGCAACCTTGAGGAACTCTTTTTCCCAAGCTTCTCCTGATATGCACTTGGTTCGCTCATAAGTGTCTGATTTTGCCGATGCGATGATATAAGAAGAATTACCAGGAACAACTTCAATTTTATCTCCAATCCATTGTACCAGACACTGATGCATTGTAGAAGGAACACAGCAATTAGCATGAATCCAATCCCTTCCCAAGAGCAGATTATATGCACCCTTGCCATTAATAAAAAAGAAAGTTATTGGTAAGGTTTTACTGCCGATGGTCAACTCAACACACACTGCCCCTTTAGCTGGTGATACATTGCCTTCAAAATCCTTTAGCATCATATCAGTCTTAGTTAAGTCTTGATCTCTCTTACCAAGCTTCCGATACATCACATAAGGCATAATATTAATTACAGCTCCTCCATCAATAAGTATCTTAGATACAGGCTGCCCATCAACTCTGCCTTTTACAAACAAAGCCTTGAGGTGTTGTCTCTCATCATTGGCAGGATTCTCAAAAACAGCCATCATTGGATCTAGCGTTAATTGAGCTATTTGGTCAGAGAAAACAACCTCTTCTTCGCTATCAGACAGAGCCAAAAATTCCATCGGCAACATAAACACCATATTGACATCTGCCGATGGACCTTTATTTTTGTGCCTTATCTGCCACTGCTGATTACCAGATCTCTCATTGGAGGGACTTTCTTCTTGGTATAAATCTTTTTGACGCTCTCGCTGCATTTTTCTCTTCTGTGTCTTTGTCAAACCCTCTGGACACCATTTGTCACACCCATTTATCGACCAAATGGAATGCTTACCCTTATGTGCGCCCAGAGATCAATCACACATAAGTTCACAAATTATAACAGAAGTATCATGGCAAATGTTATTACATCACGATATTTAAACACATAGTCTTAACACAAATGTAGCGGAAGTATAAATAAAAATCTCTCTCGTGGTAGCTCCAGTCACAGGTACAATGACTGGTTGACAGCAAGACTAGTAATCCTCAGGGAAGTAGGCGTAGTAGTCGCTATTACCTCCATCTGTTACCCATCCGGGATTTTTATCCAAATAAGAAGAATAAACAAGCGTAAGTACATCTCGTACTCAACAAGTGTAACATGGGGTTCATGAGGCTCAAATAGGCATAATCATGGGTTTATCAGCATGTAGATTTTAGTTAACATGATTTTAGCATATCAATAGCATCAAAAGGTCTCAATGTAAACAATAAACATATGATCCATGTGAAATGATTAATGAATAGCAAAAACATAAACATAAACAATTATTCAACTATTCCATAAGGGTCCAAGGCCACTCGTGACCGTGAGCACGGCTGTTATAACAGTTCTACACTCTGCAGAGGTTGTACACTTTCACTGTGAGTCGTGTTACCCAAATGCCCGGGTTAATTACTCCCAAAACACTACCAAGGTGAGCATGCAGGGTAAACACTATGAAGTCTTTCGAAGGTTCGTCTAACAAGTTAGGGCCATTAGATTCACTCGGCAAACAGATGTAGAGCCCCCCTTCCAAATGGCACAATAACCCGCAGCCTATACACATAAGGACAGAGGCCGCACTATACCCGATTCATCAAGCCATTCTTACACCAAAATGGTTACCTCTAACAAGCTCAAAAAGGTCCTTCTATATGACTAAAGCCAGAGCCATATAGCCCCCACAGTTGTACTGTAAGTCCCGGATTGTCGCTTATAGATGAGTCCTTATGGAGAGCAATTAGAGCATCAAAACAACACACATGCTCTAATCCCCTTTATACAAGAATCAAAATCATATTTTAATGTTTATTGCATATTCCTCTAATCAAATTACATGATCATAGTCCATGTTTAAGCACTAGCCATACTAATCAATGCACCATAATGGGTACCAAGGTATAGGATCAATCACTAAGTCATCCTTAACAAGGAATAAATGCATAATGACATTAATTGTATAAGGTGGATAGGACAACAAGGATAATCCCATTCTATACTTGCCTTGCTCAAACTGGTCCTGAAGATCTTGCTCGTAGTAAGGCTCTTGATCTCCAACGAATTGCTCATCGTCTATACTCGATCAACCATTATCAACAACACACATCCAGAGGCAATCATGCATAGACAAACAAGGCTATAATTAGAACAATACACCAATAATAAGAAAATAAGATAAAAAGTCTTTAAAATGAATCTACAACTCGCTAGGATCATACAGACGCGAAGATCACGAAAAACGGATCTAAAACGACAAAGTTATGAATTTCCGAAGATTTCCTATAGAAAAATAAATACTTTAATTAAAACTCGAAAATAAATTAATCTAAACCTACTGTACAGTTACACCATTAGATAGAGCTCGCAAATATGGATCTAACGCAATTTGAATGGATCAAATCGGAGTTAAAACGAAGATTCTACGGCTAAAACAATTTGAGTGGCAAATCTGTAAATATGAGAAAGCGTATTTTTCTTTTTCCGAAACGAATTACGTTTTCATTTAATAAAAACGTATTTTCCAGATTACGCTTTGGACCGCGGGTTACATATTTGAAAACTCCAGGGACTCTTTAGCAAAAACACCGGTGAACCGGTAACTTCTAATCTAAGCCATCCGTTTTAGATCTGACGGTCCAGATCAGTCGGGGGGAAACGGGCGGCGCTCCGGCCGGACTCCGACCGCCGGCGAGCTTCCCGCGGCGGCGCCATCGTCGGAACCTGTGAAAACGCTACTCCGGGCACCATTCGACGAAAGGAATGCATCGGGAGATAGCTTGGAGCACGGCGAACTCACCCCGGACAAGAGCGAGGGCAAGGGATGGACGAGGACGACGGCGTGCTTGCGGTGGCGGGCGGTGGAGCTCGAGTTCGCGGCGAGCCAACCCTAGGCGGTCTTGGCTGCGGTAAAAGGTGGGATGAGGAGCGGGGAGGGCCGAGGGCTCCGTTTTATAGCTCCCAAGCATCACCGGTTATGGAAAGGAGGGAGATTCGAAGATCGAATCGGATCGGTTGAGGAAAGGAAAGAGAAATCCGCCGGCGTCGGGAGGAAGAAGAAAGGAAAGTGGAAGACAGTCGCTGACAAGCGGGTCCCACCTGTCGGTGACACCAAGGCGAACGCGGGCCGCGCGTGCGGGAATCAAGCTGGCGGGCCGCTGGCCGGCTCGGCCCAAGGGAACCGACGCGCGCGGGGAGAAGGAGGGGACTGGGCCGCGGCTTAGCAGGCCGAGCTCAGCTGAGGGAGAAAAACGGCCCGGTAGAAAAATTCCTTTTCTTTTTCTTTTCCAATTTTTCAAATCCATTTTTCAAATGATTTTTAAATCAAATTTGAATTTGATTTAAACCACTCAACACAAAACTCCAAATGCAGCAGCATGAATGCTCAATCATGTTTCTACCCTTATATTTGATTTTAAATTTATAAAATTATTCTTATTCTATAATTGCATGCTTCACCAAAAATAAATATAAAAATCACATTTTCCCTATTTTTCTTTTCTTCAAATTTTAGGGTGTTACAATTCTACCCCCCTTAAAATGAATCTCGCCCCGAGATTCGACCGGTGCTTACTCAAACAGTTGCGGGTAGGTTTTTCTCAGATCCTCTTCTCGTTCCCAAGTAGCCTCTTCTGCGGTATACCGATTCCACTGTACTTTACACATTTTGATTGTTCTACTTCTTGTGACTCTGTCCGCAGTCTCCAAAATCTTAACCGGAAACTCCTCATATGTAAGATCCTCCTTAACAGTGAGTTCCTCTATCGGAATCTGTTCTTCTGGTACTCGTAAACATTTCTTCAATTGTGACACATGGAACACATCATGTACACCTGCCAGACTCTCGGGTAATTCCAATTGATATGCCACTTCACCACGTCGCTCTATAATCTTGAAAGGTCCAATATATCTTGGTGCTAATTTACCCTTCATGTTAAATCTCTTCACACTTCTCATGGGTGACACTTTCAAGTAAACATAATCTCCTACCTCAAAAGTCAACTCTCTTCTGCGAGTATCAGCATAGCTTTTCTGTCTAGACTGGGCTATTTTTAGATTATCTCTAATCATTCTCACTTTCTTTTCAGCATCCTTTAATACATCAGGTCCAAACACTTGACTCTCCCCTGTCTGAATCCAGAACAACGGGGTCCTACACTTTCGTCCATACAGAGCCTCAAACGGTGCCATTTGAAGACTCTTCTGATAACTATTGTTATAAGAGAACTCTGCGTATGGCAAACTCTTATCCCAGCTAGTACCATATTGTAGAGCACAAGCTCTCAACATATCTTCCAATATCTGATTAATTCTCTCTGTTTGACCATCTGTCTGAGGATGATAAGCTGTACTAAAATTTAGTTTGGTCCCCAATGATTCATGTATCTTTTGCCAATAATGAGATGTAAATTGAGTACCTCGATCAGACACAATCTTCTTCGGAACTCCATGTAAACTCACTATTCTTTCCATATACAACTCTGCCAATTTCGCACTGCTATATGTAGTCTTTACAGGCAGAAAATGAGCAACCTTAGTCAGACGATCCACTATCACCCAAATTGAATCATATCCTCTTTGCGTCCGTGGTAACCCAACTATAAAATCCATACCGACCTCTTCCCATTTCCACTCAGGTATCTGCATAGGTTGTAACAATCCTGCAGGCCTCTGATGTTCCGCTTTCACCCTTTGACAAGTGTCACACAAAGCAACATACTCAGCTACGTCTCTCTTTAAACCATACCACCAATATTTCTCTTTCAGATCTAAGTACATCTTAGTACTACCCGGATGTATGGAATAAGCTGACTCATGAGCTTCACGCAGAATTGCCATTCGGATTTCCTTATCTTCGGGCACACACAGCCTTTTCCCAAACCATAGCGTACCATTTTCATCCTTACGAAATCCTGGAGATTTTCCTTTCGCTATGTTTTCAGCTATCTCTCTCAACTTTTCATCCTTCTGCTGACCTTTACGGATTTCTTGCTCCAGAGTAGGCTCCAATACTAGCTCCACTGCATTAGTAGTAAATCCTAAGTTCAGATGCTTACACTCAGCACACAATTCCTTTGGCATAGGCATTACTTGTATTTCATTTGCATAACTCTTCCTACTAAGAGCATCAGCAACAACATTGGCCTTTCCGGGATGATAATGCAC
The DNA here is from genome assembly GCA_022457205.1 of Saccharum spontaneum. NCBI lineage: Eukaryota > Viridiplantae > Streptophyta > Magnoliopsida > Poales > Poaceae > Saccharum > Saccharum spontaneum. Next base: position 8,782,264 of record CM039598.1, read on the forward strand.
TTCTAGATCATAGTCTTTTATTAACTCCAACCATCTACGCTGCCTTAAGTTCAGATCCGTTTGAGTGAAGATATACTTGAGACTCTTGTGATCAGTGTATATATCACTCTTGTGTCCAATCAAATAATGTCTCCATATCTTTAATGCATGAACTACTGCAGCTAATTCCAAATCATGAGTAGGGTAATTTAACTCATGCTTCCTTAACTGCCTTGATGCATATGCCACAACTCTACCTTCTTGCATCAGAACACATCCCAATCCCAATCGAGATGCATCACAATAGATAGAGAAAGGTTTATTCAGATCTGGCAAAACTAAGACAGGTGCAGTAGTCAATCTTTTCTTTAATTCCTCAAAATTAGCCTGACACTTCTCGGACCACACAAACTTGGCATTCTTCTCCAACAATGCAGTCATTGGTTTTGCAAGCTTGGAGAATCCCTCTATAAATCTCCTATAATAACCAGCCAATCCCAAAAAGCTATGGATCTCACTTGCATTGATAGGTGGTTTCCAGTTCAATACATCTTTCACCTTGCCAGGATCTACTGATATTCCTCCATTTGATACGATGTGACCCAGAAAAGAAACTTCCTTAAGCCAAAACTCACATTTACTCCTTTTTGCATATAGTTGGTGTTCTCTGAGCTTCTGCAAGACCAACCTCAAATGTTCAGCATGTTCTTCCTTCGTCTTGGAAAACACTAGTATATCATCAATGAATACCACTACAAACTTGTCCAGATATTCCATGAACACTTTATTCATTAAATACATGAAGTATGCAGGAGCATTAGTCAAACCAAAGGACATCACTGTATACTCATATAACCCATAACGTGTGGTAAATGCTGTCTTGGGTATATCCCTGGCATGAATCTTCAATTGATGATATCCAGAGCGAAGGTCAATCTTGGAGAATACACAAGCTCCTCTCAACTGATCAAACAGGTCATCAATTCTAGGCAATGGATACTTGTTCTTAATAGTAACCTCATTAAGAGACCGATAATCTACACACATCCTCTGAGTTCCATCTTTCTTATCCACAAAAATCACTGGTGCACCCCATGGTGAAGAACTAGGACGAATAAAACCCTTATCCTGTAACTCCTTAATTTGTTTCTTAAGTTCTTCTAATTCATTTACTCCCATTCTATATGGACGCTTAGCTATAGGTGCAGTTCCAGGTAATAATTCAATAATAAATTCAATGTCACGGTCTGGTGGCATACCTGGCAATTCCTCCGGAAACACATCTGGGAACTCCTCCACAACTGGATCCTCCTGATTGGCACCATCATTGAGCTGGTTCACTGTAGCGGTCTCTTGTTTTTGCACTTTGACTTCAACCCTGATTCTATCACCCTTTGGTGTAGTCAGCACAACTGATTTATCCTTACACTGAATCTCTGCTTGTTGTTGCATCATCCAATCCATTCCCAGTATAAGATCAATCCCAGCCGTCCTCAATACTATAGGACTAACTGTAAACTCTACCCCCCTTAAGTTGAGACTAATGGGAAGACAACGATAAGATGCTGGCATGCTTCCACCAGGTGAGTTTACTAAGATAGGGTTCTTCATAGCACACAAATGGATTCTATGTATTCTAACAAATGATTGTGATATGAAAGAATGTGATGCTCCAGAATCAAAAAAGAACAGTGGCGGGAGTAGAGTGAACATCGAACGTACCAAGCATAACTTCTGGCTCCTCCACTGCAGTTTCCTGGGACAAATGATTCACCCTTCCCGAGTTAAGTGCGGGCTTCTGGTGGCTGCCCTGTCTCTGGGGAGTCTGCTGGTTAGGCTTCTCTGGGCAATTGTAAGACAAGTGACATTCTTTTCCACAACAGAAACACCTGTTGGGAGTATTGGGAGCACTGGTCTTTATAGGAGTGTTGTTGGAAGGACCCTGGCGCTGCACTTGATTCCCATTCTGCTGTGGTGGACGTTGGTTGCTACTCTGTGGCTGAAATGGGGGACGTTGAGGGAACTGTCCACGGAATGGAGTCTGACCACGATTCCACTGTCCAGAAGGAGGTCTCTGCTGAGTATTCTGTTGAAAGCCAGTGCGTGGACGGGTGTTGCTATTGGAGGCTTGTCCCTGTAACCTCTTCCTCTTAGCATCCATTTCTTTGCGCTTGTTATCCACCACAATAGCGCGGTTCACAAGCGTCTGGAAGTTGGGATAGGTATTGGACATCAACTGCAACTGTAGTCCATCATATAATCCCTTCAAGAAGCGGCGCTGCTTATCATTGTCATTGGCCACCTCATGTGGAGCATATCGTGACAATTGAGCAAACTTGTCACGGTACTCAGCTACAGTCATTGACCCTTGGGTCAGGTTCCTGAATTCCTCCGCCTTCAATTCTATCATCCCTTCAGGTATATGGTAAGCCCTGAAGTTCTCTCTAAACTCCTGCCAGGTGACTGCAGGAGCATTAGCAGGACGACCATACTCGTATGACTCCCACCAATCTTGAGCTTCTCCCTGAAGTTGCCCAGAAGCGAACAACACCTTCTGTCGGTCATCACATTGTGCAATGGTGAGTTGTTTCTCCACAACACGAAGCCAATCATCGGCCTCCAAAGGATCAGCAGCATGTGTGAACACTGGGGGACGACCCTTCAAAAATTCACCACGCTTATCACGTGGTTGAACTCCAGCAACCGGCTGATTCTGCTGATTCTGCACCAGTTGTTGCATCAACTGCGTCTGTACTGCCAGCAATTGCTCGATAGTTGGTGGCGGTGGTGGTGGTGGTGGATTCGGGGGAATGTTTCCACGACCTCTGCCTCTTCCTCTTCCGGCCATCTGCCACCCATAAACATGCAAACTTTAAGAAATCCAGGTTATCAACCACTTATAAGATTAAGAATGAGATCTGTAAGTTTTCTGGACGAGTAGCAATATTGACAGTTCAGTATTTCAATCATATCTCGGGCTACAGAAGTCCAAAAGAGGAGTGCTTTATATGGTTGGAAAGCTTATGAAATTATCCACAATTCCTATTCAGACCTCAAGACCAGATTCTGTCGTTAAGTCTATGAAAAATAAGGCGTAACAGAAACTGTTCCAGATTCCAGACTGTGCAGAAACTTTAACTTGTGAAAATTATATCTCTCGAACCAGATTAGATAAAAAGGTGATTCCAGTGGCATTTGAAAGATGCTTGAGTCTAGTTTCTCTCATAAAAATTTCATAAATATTGCACGAACTGTTTTTAAACTATAGTAGAAACATCAGAGACTGCTCCAGAAAACAGCAAGGACAGAAACGAGATAATATCAAACCCAACTATTATTCCTTGACTATTAAACTTATTATTCTTAATAATGGAACTTGTAGACATGCCTACAAGTCCAGACACTCAAACAAAGATCCAACTCACACATAAGCATAATAATAAAGCAACTAGCACACCAAGGTTCAAACCACACGACAGACTCGACTGACTCAACTGACGTTACTAAGAACGTTCTTATTACATAAAAGGACTCCTACTTCCTAAGGAAGTGGCTCATGCTCTAATTTCTCGTAGATCTTGGGCATGCCTTGGTTTGCTCGGAGCTCATCAATGGTTGCTTGGCATCTCTTGATAGTATTCCTTGTGTCCTCACCATCTCTTCTAGTTGCAGCTTCCTGTCCATCATGTCATAGACAAAGTTCACCATCACCCGAGGTAGTGGCTCTAGCTGCACTGGATCTGTCATAGCCCATCCAAGCTCGGGGTGTGCACGAGGAAGGAAGCGATGAATGTCATGCTTCATGAGGTTAAAGCGAAGATAGCGAAGACCCATACATGCTTCAAAAGCAGCATCTTCAATGCTATCCTCTATGGTAGCTCGATGTCCCACATGAGAGAACATCATGTCCAGCTGATATGCCCCCTTGTCTTGCTTGTGTGTAAAGATGCTTGCCCTTGCCTTCCAGTACGTGCTCTCTAGTGGATGAGTGTACTCCCAGCAGACGTACTCTACAGCTGGATGCCAATCCGCGAAGTAAGCAGTGAGCATCCCCACTAGGCGAATATGAAAGACAGCATCCCCTCCATTCCTGTGGTAGATCCTCACAGTCCACCCCATTGGAGGAGGTGGCATATCTTCAGGGGCTTCATGTGGTGGAGACGGGGGTTGTACTCCTCCATTATCTTCCTCCCCTCCATCTTCAATCTCAACGATTTCTGGATCTTCTTCAGGCTCAATCTCTTCCTGGGGAGGTGCTGGTGCTTGGACTGGTGCTACAGGGGTCTTCTCTTGTTCCTGAGGTTCTGGCTCTTGTGGCTCTTCAGTTGCAAGCAGGGCACGAGGTGGGTAGTATCCTCCAAAGCTGATGCGGGCAGTCTTACGGTCACGAGTCATCTACAGAATTTTTAGATGAAGTTAGAATAGAGGCAAAATTTCGTAATAGAATGAGACATAAGAAGCATAAAAATTTATCAAATAACAAGAGCAAGATAGTGAGCATAAAAATAGTGTAAAGATGACACTACTTCGACCATTGCTAGCTAGGCTTGCGTCCTACAGTCAACAAGAGCTCTGATACCAATTTGTCACACCCATTTATCGATCAAATGGAATGCTTACCCTTATGTGCGCCCAGAGATCAATTACACATAAGTTCACAAATTATAACAGAAGTATCATGGCAAATGTTATTACATCACGATATTTAAACACATAGTCTTAACACAAATGTAGCGGAAGTATAAATAAAAATCTCTCTCGTGATAGCTCCAGTCACAGGTACAATGACTGGTTGACAGCAAGACTAGTAATCCTCAGGGAAGTAGGCGTAGTAGTCGCTATTACCTCCATCTGTTACCCATCCGGGATTTTTATCCAAATAAGAAGAATAAACAAGCGTAAGTACATCTCGTACTCAACAAGTGTAACATGGGGTTCATGAGGCTCAAATAGGCATAATCATGGGTTTATCAGCATGTAGATTTTAGTTAACATGATTTTAGCATATCAATAGCATCAAAAGGTCTCAATGTAAACAATAAACATATGATCCATGTGAAATGATTAATGAATAGCAAAAACATAAACATAAACAATTATTCAACTATTCCATAAGGGTCCAAGGCCACTCGTGACCGTGAGCACGGCTGTTATAACAGTTCTACACTCTGCAGAGGTTGTACACTTTCACTGTGAGTCGTGTTACCCAAATGCCCGGGTTAATTACTCCCAAAACACTACCAAGGTGAGCAGGCAGGGTAAACACTATGAAGTCTTTCGAAGGTTCGTCTAACAAGTTAGGGCCATTAGATTCACTCGGCAAACAGATGTAGAGCCCCCCTTCCAAATGGCACAATAACCCGCAGCCTATACACATAAGGACAGAGGCCGCACTATACCCGATTCGTCAAGCCATTCTTACGCCAAAAAGGTTACCTCTAACAAGCTAAAAAAGGTCCTTCTATATGACTAAAGCCAGAGCCATATAGCCCCCACAGTTGTACTGTAAGTCCCGGATTGTCGCTTATAGATGAGTCCTTATGGAGAGCAATTAGAGCATCAAAACAACACACATGCTCTAATCCCCTTTATACAAGAATCAAAATCATATTTTAATGTTTATTGCATATTCCTCTAATCAAATTACATGATCATAGTCCATGTTTAAGCACTAGCCATACTAATCAATGCACCATAATGGGTACCAAGGTATAGGATCAATCACTAAGTCATCCTTAAACAAGGAATAAATGCATAATGACATTAATTGTATAAGGTGGATAGGACAACAAGGATAATCCCATGCTATACTTGCCTTGCTCAAACTGGTCCTGAAGATCTTGCTCGTAGTAAGGCTCTTGATCTCCAACGAATTGCTCACCGTCTATACTCGATCAACCATTATCAACAACACACATCCAGAGGCAATCATGCATAGACAAACAAGGCTATAATTAGAACAATACACCAACAGTAAGAAAATAAGATAAAAAGTCTTTAAAATGAATCTACAACTCGCTAGGATCACACAGACGCGAAGATCACGAAAAACGGATCTAAAACGACAAAGTTATGAATTTCCGAAGATTTCCTATAGAAAAATAAATACTTTAATTAAAACTCGAAAATAAATTAATCTAAACCTACTGTACAGTTACACCATTAGATAGAGCTCGCAAATATGAATCTAACGCAATTTGAATGGATCAAATCGGAGTTAAAACAAAGATTCTACGGCTAAAACAATCTGAGTGGCAAATCTGTAAATATGAGAAAGCGTATTTTTCTTTTTCCGAAACGAATTACGTTTTCATTTAATAAAAACGTATTTTCCAGATTACGCTTTGGACCGCGGGTTACATATTTGAAAACTCCAGGGACTCTTTAGCAAAAACACCGGCGAACCGGTAACTTCTAATCTAAGCCATCCGTTTTAGATCTGACGGTCCAGATCAGTCGGGGGGGGGGGGGAAACGGGCGGCGCTCCGGCCGGACTCCGACCGCCGGCGAGCTTCCCGCGGCGGCGCCATCATCGGAACCTGCGAAAACGCTACTCCGGGCACCATTCGACGAAAGGAATGCATCGGGAGATAGCTTGGAGCACGGCGAACTCACCCCGGACAAGAGCGAGGGCAAGGGATGGACGAGGACGGCGGCGCGCTTGCGGTGGCGGGCGGTGGAGCTCGAGTTCGCGGCGAGCCAACCCTAGGCGGTCTTGGCTGCGGTAAAAGGTGGGATGAGGAGCGGGGAGGGCCGAGGGCTCCGTTTTATAGCTCCCAAGCATCACCGGTTATGGAAAGGAGGGAGATTCGAAGATCGAATCGGATCGGTTGAGGAAAGGAAAGAGAAATCCGCCGGCGTCGGGAGGAAGAAGAAAGGAAAGTGGAAGACAGTCGCTGACAAGCGGGTCCCACCTGTCGGTGACACCAAGGCGAACGCGGGCCGCGCGTGCGGGAATCAAGCTGGCGGGCCGCTGGCCGGCTCGGCCCAAGGGAACCGACGCGCGCGGGGAGAAGGAGGGGACTGGGCCGTGGCTTAGCAGGCCGAGCTCAGCTGAGAGAGAAAAACGGCCCGGTAGAAAAATTCCTTTGCTTTTTCTTTTCCAATTTTTCAAATCCATTTTTCAAATGATTTTCAAATCAAATTTGAATTTGATTTAAACCACTCAACACAAAACTCCAAATGCAGCAGCATGAATGCTCAATCATGTTTCTACCCTTATATTTGATTTTAAATTTATAAAATTATTCTTATTCTATAATTGCATGCTTCACCAAAAATAAATATAAAAATCACATTTTCCCTATTTTTCTTTTCTTCAAATTTTAGGGTGTTACACCATTGAGGAAGCTTAGTTTTCCACACTGGCTGATAAGTCCTAGTTGTCTCCACACGACGTATATTAGGATCCCTGTAAAATATTTCTTCATCAGGAACTCTTGTATTTGCCATCTCTTCAAGTTCCTCTTGGTTTCTCGGAAAATATGCAACGCGTTTACCAAGCCTTTCATGTACACTGAGCCTGCCCCCCAGCCGATCATGTACTGATGCTCTCCCTCTGATCGGATCATTAATGAACAAACCTTGATTACCAGATTGAAACCTTCTTATAGGACGATTAACTCCATAATAACCATTGCACTCTGGGCAATCTTCAACAGTAGGTAACTTAATACCTTTCTCCCAACAATGAATAAAAAACGGACAATTCCAATGATCCTTATGCCGATTCCACTCTTCTTGACGTCTTTCCTCTTGTTGTCGTTGATACCGGTCCCTTCGCTGACGCCAGCCTTCTTGTTGTCTTCGATGAGTAATCACGATGCCAGATCGAGGAGGCCTTTCAGAACTGCCACTTTCTGTCAATAGCCCCTTGCCTTTTGCATCATCGGTAGTTATCCGATGTTGAGGATCTACTGATGCATTCTTTTCAGCAGCTTCCGATGTCAACACCTTAATTTTCCCTTCAGCATCCAACATATTTGTTGGAAAAGGATGTTGATCAATTTTCATCGGCTTTTGAATCTTGGAATTGCCAAATTTTATTCTGCCAGACTCAATAGCTAATTGCAATTGTTGTCTAAATACTTTGCACTCATTAGTACTATGTGAAGTTGCATTATGCCACTTGCAATACAGCATATGCTTCAACTCTTCTGCCGATGGGATCACATGATTAGGTGACAACTTAATCTGGCCCTCCTGAAGCAAAAGATCAAATATCTTATCAGCTTTGGTGACATCAAAAGTAAACTTTTCTGGCTCTTTGTGACCAAAGGGACAAGATATCGGCTTCTTATTCTTAACCCACTCAGCCAAACCGATAACTGGTTCGTCATCTAAATCAGAATCTTCCACCTCTTCAACAAATGAAACTTTCTTGTTCCAATTTCTTTTAGGTTCAAAAACCCTAGTGTCTTGATCAGAAATCCTTTGCACTAAATGACTTAGGCATTCGAACTCCTGAGAAGCATATTTGTCCTTAAGATGTGGTAACAATCCCTGAAAGGCCAAATCGACAAGCTGCCGATCATCCAACACCAGGCTATAACATTTGTTCTTTACATCTCGTAGCCTTTGCACAAAGCCTTCTACCGATTCATCATTGCGCTGTTTCATCTTTACCAAATCGGTAAGCTTCTTTTCATGAACTCTAGCAAATAAATACTTATGAAATTGCTTTTCCAGATCAGCCCAAGTGATAATAGAATTTGGCGGTAGTGAAATAAACCATGTAAATGCTGATCCAGATAGAGATGATGAGAACAGACGAACTCTCAATTCATCTCTACAAGCTACCTCTCCACATTGAATAATAAAACGATTAACATGCTCCATGGTTGATGTATCGTCTTGCCCAGAAAACTTAGTGAAATCTGGCACCTTGTAACGATTTGGGAGAGGAATTAAATCATATGCCGGAGGATACGGAGTCCGATAAGAATAGGTATTAACTTTGGGCTTGATCCCAAACTGATCCTTCATAATTTCTGCTATTTTATCGGCCCAAAAAACATCAACATCTTGTTGACGATATTGTTGAATCTCCACTAGAGGTATCTGCTGGTACCCTTCTGCATACCTTTGTGGCCCACGATCTCCAGCAATTGGCACATTTGCCACTATCTGTGGTCCATTAACCTGCTGAAAAGGGTTCATCGGCTGAGCTGCCGATGCTTGATTCTGAAAACCAGCATGCATGTGACCTTGATGAACACCTATGGCTTGCTGATTTGGCTGAATTGTATGTTGAGTGGGAAACTGCCCTGACCAATTATTAGTATTCATCGGTACAAAATTTGCCGATGGCTGGTAGCTTGTTGGCATTGCTGGATAATTACATCCAACTTGAGGCATAACCTGGACTCCAGGTTGACTGGCGATAGGAGCCTTCTGCTGCATCGGTAACAAATTTGCCGATGGACTTGAACTAGATGTTTGACCCAAAGACACCTGAAAACCTCCTAGAGTTGGTTGTACAGTAGTTGTAGTATATTGAGGCGCTTGAGCTATCGGCGAACCAGCCGATGGCATAGGAGTTTTTTCCGCTGCGTCAAACACTTGAGATAATCCGTGATTGAAAGAAGATGGCTCTGGAGGCATACCATATCCCCACCAATTAGCAGGAGTTTGATTATTCTGTGGTACAGGACCTGATAAAGCCGATGCTGATAGATCTGTATTAAGCTAAACTCGTCCTGATAATGCTGAATCCGGACGCATCGGAGTAGACTGTACGTTAGATAAACCTGCTGATACTGGAGGAGAAGAAATCTCTATACCCGCAACGGATGGGAGAGCCGATAGAGCAATAGCAGATGCTGATTCTGGTTGATGATAAGCAGGCCCAACGTAACGAGGTGACGCTTGTCCTTCTTTGAAAGTTCGAATCACAGCATTATGAACAGTATTGGACAATATATTGGAGTGATTAATTAAAGGATGATTCACCGCAGAATTAACCATCTCTTGAAGTTTACCCGGATTAGAATCAAAGGTAACTTGCCGAGGCAACGACAAGTCTTGCTTCTGGATGACTTGTCCACTTTTATTCAAGCTGAATGACTTCAAGCAGAGCTGTCTGTATTCTTCTATAGCCCTCTCCATAGCCTGCTTCTGATCGTCCTTAAGATCTTCTTCTGTTACTGCGATGATGTTCCCCGCATCGATCTCAGGATTAAGCATCTTGACTAGATCTGTCCCACTGGGCGTGCCAAAAGATGTGTTGATGCAAAAGTAAATCTGCAAACACAAAGGGCTAATACCCGAAGTCGATATCCAAAGCGTGCCAGTCGATTTGACCTGTTAATCGACAAGGATAAAGATACGAGCACTTTGGTCTTGACAACAGCGATACGCCCGGAAGTCACGGCCAAGAGGTACTCACGCGGAACTCAAGGATCGTCGAAGATTGCACTAGAGCAATGCAACTCGCCGAATCGATGAGAACTCGTAAAAAAGAAAAATATGCAAATTGACGAAGTCCTCGAAAGTAGATGTAAATAAGAGTAAAAGCTGTTTTTTGATGTATTGATTGATCCCTTATTACATTGCCCTTCACTCTATATTTATATCCTGATCTACAGAAACGTAACCAAATACGACTAGGACACTACATCCAAATCTAAGGAAACACATGACTTTGATACAACTCAGACTCTACTAAACGTATACAAGGAAATTAACTCCTATTTTATTCCATAGTCCGCCTCAATCACGATGGTATTCTCATCGATCTCCTTTTCATCGGCACAATCCCCGTTCCATCGGCAGCAGCCTTCAAGTTCCTTCCATCGGTACATTCCCTGTTTCATCGGCAGCAGTTTTCATACCCTCCTTCATCGGTACATCCCCTGTTTCATCGGTAGCAGTCTTCAAATCCTCTTTCATCGGCATCGGCAATAATACCCCTAACCTTATCGGCAACACTTCAATTTGAATCCATACGCTGCCACTACTCATAACCAAGCTTATTCTCCTCGGTTATCAATCTACACAGTAATCTTTTCTCTGCTGATTAGCCCATCCTGATCATCTTGACACGTGCTAAAAACGATGTCAACAGTGGTACTGGTACTGCACGTTTCTCACGCACTGGAGGTGACGCGTTCTAATCTCTTCTTTGTATACGGACGTGCACGCGTATGTGTGGTGTAAGTGTGGAGTGTGTGAGTTGTGTGCGTTCAAATTGTACCCGATAAAAAAAATAACGGATGTAAGATAGGGAAAAGTTGCATTTATGCTGATTATATCTCATATTTTTCTTGTCTAACATTTTTATATAAAATGCATTGACCTTCGGACATATTCTACATTGGATTGACTTAGAGGTGGTTCCGTTCGCACTAAATGAACCGCTAGTGGGAGCGGCACCGCAGATGCCTTTGGCACTACTAGTCTCGGTCTCTGGATCTATATACTTTTTCAACTTTACTAGTTGCTATATATTTTTCCATATTAGGGTATGCACGCACAATGCAACGACTCTTATAAAGACATTGTGTAATTTGCGCTATATATTTTTTCAAATACTCTTATAAAGACATTGTGTAATACTATATTAGCACAATGCTATATTTTTTTTTCATACTAGGCCTTGTTTGAATGTTATCGGATTAATCTCGATCCACATATGTTGGGGTGGATTATGGTGAAATTTACGTGGATTGATACCAATCCGACTATATCTGAACAAGGCCCTAGGGAATACATACTGTATCGGCAAGCACATCTCTTTGGAAGCCTAATCCACAGTAAAAAAATTTTATTTGAAGGCGCTTATTAACAAGTCAGGAGAATCGGTTATGGCCACTGCGCCGCGTGTGGAGACCTTTCCGGGTGCCCGGCTTTAGGGATCATACGGGAGCCGGTCCAAGCGTCGCTGCCTCACGGAACGGCGACTCCATTCACGAGCACCCCAAAACGTACGAGCTGGACTCTCCACCGTGGCAGAAAAACGATTTAACTGTACATAAACAGTCCATAGGCATCTATCGTTGTACAAGCTCTTACGGTATCATGTGTATATATATATATATGGGGAAAAAAACGTAGCGAGCATATCGGATAGAGGTGCCCACGTTGTGCGAAAGCCAATTCATAGAGAGGGAGAGAGAGGAAATATACGAAAGTCAAGACCAGTTTTCTATGATATATAATATGGATGCACATTAATGTCCATAATGTGCCAGCTTGCATGGAATATTTATATAATATTTAATCTTCTAAGCACTATGTCAACTCTTGATGCCCTAGTATAATTAACATATACCCCCTTTGTCGTTGTTTGATCAATGTGCCGGCCGGCAAGAGGCGGAGCTTGCTAAGAAAGGCTGGGGTCATCGTCGTTTCGGAACAGTGCAGCTCACTGATTTACCTGAAATCTATCGTCGGTTCCAGTTGAAACCGGTGCTCAGGCCTTGCCCTCCCACTGCGTGGTGCGTGCCGCCGAGCTTCTCTCCTGCCCTGACCAACTAACTGGGTCAAGGACCAAGGCGATCGAGAAGCAGCTTTAATTTGCAGCCTGCGTGCAGGCCGCCCTCCATCTTCCAGGTTAGTGACGACAGATCGTTTTACTCTTAACAATCCGTGCTGTTCTAACGCTCTGCTCATTAGGAAACGCTTGTACATGCTCAATATCCCACTCGTTGTTGTGACTTTAGAGACGCAGCATGCAGTTCAGTATGCAGTGTTTTCCCTTCTTTTCCCTCTTTCATTAGCGCACAAATAAACAGGAAGCAAATTGACATCTGTTTCTGAATTTCTATTCCAAACGAACAAGAGATCTGTATCTGTATGTGTAGATTTAACAAACGAACGAGTTGCCCAGAGAAGACACGGCCACCGGCAGGCACCGAGAAACGGCACCGGGGTCACTGCGCGTAGCCGATCGACTTCGTTCCTTGAGCGCGACGGACAAGTGGGCCGTCGGCGAAGACGGACGCATCCCATTGCGGCGGCGCACTACCAACATCACCGTTACAGAAGGGGATTTATTTGCTACGCAATGTAGTGATTTGTTTGAACTAGAAACACGATTCTAGGAGACAGTGCAGAATCTTTTATTAACAGAGATGGTCACAAAGTATCATGGTCTTCCAAAATACCAGTGATGTTCTTGAACTACAGAAACACGATTCTAGGAGACATGCTCTTTTATTAAGAGAGAAGGCTAGAAAGTATCATGGTCTCCTAAAATACCTAGTGACGTTCAGAACCGGCCAGTCCATTTATGCAGACAGTCCAAAAATAACCATGCCTGTAGACGAATTTTCAAGGGCAGGACTCTTACAAAGGTCATCTTAAAAATTGACCTTCAATATAGGCATACCTCTTTTTTCTTTCTTTTTTTGCAAGTATAGAGGCATACCTCTTTAAGTGTACTGCCTGTATAAATTGATTAACACAGGAAGTAGTTGTCACAAAAAAATTATAACTTTTGGGAAGACGAATTTTATGTCAACATTGCAGAGCTCAACAAAGGTCTAAATCTTTATAGTTGACAAGGTTTTTACATGAATTTATTTAGACTGTCAAATTTTAGTTTTTAATTCTCAGATTTTATAAACTACACTTGCCTTCAACTCCCATCTCGGCCGATTGCGGGTGAGAAATAAGCATAGCATAATGCAATAGTGCTTGAAGCACAATTACTTCCTAATATATAATCAAGTGTAATTGTGTAACTTCTTTTACACCTGCATGCTTCCTTCTGGTACCCAATCCCGGAGTAAATGGGATTTAATTTGGAGCTAGTTGTAGAAGCCACTCTCTACAGTATTAGTGTGTCTACCAATTTTCTTTATTAGTTTGGTTTTATCTTTTTATCTCTCATTATGTATTTTTCAGTTCGGTTTTATATATTTTTTTATCTCTCATTATGTCTTTTTTTCATCCTGTATATATGCAGACTGTGTAGAAGGGATTACATCTTGGCATATCTATATAATAGAGATGTTTTGCCATTCTAGAGCGGCACCAAAAGTCATGCCACTAGAATCATTGAAAGAAATTACAAACAATTTCTCCATAGATCGAGAACTTGGTAGTGGGACGTTTGGAATAGTTTACAAGGTAAGCATGCATTAATTTGTTCTCAGCTACAACTTGCTAGTTGCTATAAAGTATTGCGTTTTGCTAACAAAATGTTCACTGCAAAGCCATTTTAGCTCAGCTCAATTCAATAGGCATACAGCTTGTTCTTTTTCTAAACAATTGAAATAATCCCCAATAATAGTTGGAGTCATATTTTCTAGAATAAATTCCATCTATAAACATCGCATGGATACAATTTTTTTTTGACATGGCACACTTATATGGCTGGTGCCCACTAATGTTGGTTGAGCGACTATTAGGTGTTTGGTTTGAGAAATGACTCTGTTCTAGATGAGGTGGTGTATCATGAGTTCATTTATCAAATTTAGTGATATGACTCCATTTCTTATAATAGTAAAATTTATTAGCTTGTAAGGAATAAGGTGATGATGGATCAACCAATTCTGTTCCGCAAACCAAACAAAAAGTTGAGGACTGAGAAAATTATGGACTAACTTATTCCTCAAACCAAACACATTACATATGTCTTGATCAAGACCTTGGTGGGCTGCTACACATGATAATTGCAAAATTTGGCTTTTCATTAAGATTGCAATGGGAATGGCTCCACTGAACAAACTCACACATACATGTCAGCTTTGCCAGCAAGTACGAAGGGCATCTTCAGGGTTAAAGTTTTGAGATGATAACACATCCAGTACGGAGAGATTTTTGGTGCTGAAACCAACAAATAGGCCCTACAGTTTGTTTTGTTATATTGTAAGTATCAATAGTATTGCAAAAGATCCATCAGTGTCAAGTGTAAGATATTTTGATTAGGGAGTGCAAGATGGGGAAGAAATAGCTGTGAAACAACTTCAGACTCAAGGACATGATGATCACAAGGAGTTCATGAAGGAATTTTAGAACCTTTGGAGACTCAGGCATCCAAATGTTGTACAACTACTTGGCTACTGCTACGAAATAAAACGTGAAGTTGTTGCTCTAGGTGATGGAAGATTTGTTTGGGCTGATAACATCTATAGAGCTCTGTGCTTTGAGTATATGCACAATGGAAGCCTAAGGAAACATCTTTACGGTGAGATAGTCCTATAATGTTTCGCATATAAACTGATTATAATTACATTTATATATTTCTATTCATTTATTTATTCAGATGAAAACCATGGACATGACTGGCAGACACGGTTCAAAATTATCAAGGGTACCTGCGAAGGTTTAAAGTACCTTCATGAGGGACTTGAACGTCCTATGTACCATTTGGATTTAAAACCCGAAAATATACTACTAGATAAAAATATGGTGCCAAAACTTGCTGACTTTGGCTTATCAAAGCTCGTCCACAACAACCAGACTCAAGTTACACAAAGTTGTATAGGAACGAGGTAACTGGGATCCTCCATTTTGTAAAATCATTTATTTTATAAGTTTTGACTAAACATTGGTTTAATAACACTATTGTATCCATCATTCATGATATCATGCGCAGGGGATACTTGCCTCCAGAATACATTGAGGACAATTTAGTCTCCAATAAGCTAGACATTTTCAGCTTGGGTGTTGTAATGATAAGGATAATTGCTGGATTTGAAGGCTACTTCAAGAAATTTCAAATGCCTTCCCAGACATTCATTGACCGTGTAAGGAATTAATTTCCTGATACCAAGACATCCCAGTCTATGCAAACTTACGCACACTTTTCAAATTTATGTTGCATTTTGGTGCACTTATTATGTGTATCAATCTCGTATTATAGGTCTATACAAATTGGAGAGATAGACTAAAGGGAATGTTAAGTTGCACATCACTGGAAGCTGAATGCCATCAAGTAAAGGGATGCATTGAAATTGCAATAAACTGCATCGATGCTGACCGACAAAAGAGACCTACAATTGGGGAGGTCGTATGTAGGCTGAACGAATTAGAGCATGTGATAGATATGTCTGCAGCACCATGCCAGCTGCAGCAAATCAGTGCAACCGTGGGACCTGGAGAGAGTAGCAGTGAGGTAAGTTGCTGCTGTATATATATTACGCTATAAAACATTTGCTAGTTCCGAGGAAGCAAAACATGCTTAGGTATCCACTTCGAGATGATGGAAGTCCAATAACTGATCTCTAATATATACTACAATTTAGTTCGCAAGAGACAAATCCAAATTTTGCAGTTGAAATTATAGTTATGAATGAGAAATGCTTAATCTTGAGCATGAAGGTGGTATCGATCCGGCATGCACACACACAAAATGACAAAAGAAAAGATTGGGAAATGAAAAAAAACCTAGACGCCTGTGAGGTTAACGAGCAACTTGAACTTAAGTATACATAATCAAGCTCAGGATATGTAGATCTAGTAGTGGAGTTGATTGAACAGTACTAAATTAAATCATATTTTCTCCCAAGCATAACAACACAATTAAATTAATCATATCAAAAAATAAACATTTTTTTGACAGACCTACCAGTAATAATAATAAAAGGAATCTAACCGAAAGTAGTCACACAATGCAAGTTTTCTTCTTAAAATTGCAGTATAAAAATCTAGGCGTCTTTTTACTTATTTTGGTAGAATATATTGTGAAAATGCAATTTACAGATCATTACTTTGAATATGTATATGTGCTCTATTGTTTTATACCATGTGCAAAATGGGACTTATTACTTGGTAGTTAATTGAATGTATACCTCAGCCATATTAAGATTGAGTGTGTTGTTTACATGTATCAGACCTACTATACTAACTACCCATCATCCTGTGCATTCGCACAGGCTATTTTAAAAAGTTTTTTTAATAGTCGTACCATATATTTCTTAGGACTATAGCAACCATGTGTGGGCTAGTAGGTAAACAGGTTTTTTAGATCATTATGTGATATTTGTATACAGGATACTAACTCTAGCGTGAACGCTGGCCTGTTGAATTACTATATATAATGATCCAAACACCTGAGATTATGAGTAGGATAATAATATTTTAACCACTGAATTATAATAACACTCTCACACATATCACCATCGAATTGAGTGATGTGATTATGCAGTCAAACGTGTGATGGTTGGTTAGTTATGGAAGTACAATTCTGCATACCCCATTGCAAAAGAGGAGTAATGCTTCGGGTCTAACCATTTTTATTCATTTTTGTAACAATACCCATCGTAAAAGAGGAGAAATGTATCTCTAATCCCTGAAAACCCACGGTAAAACTGTATTATTCACTAAAAATAAGCATGTACTACTGTACGTAGTTTGCAAATTTTTTGCGTTGCGCTCCATATTTTCCTTCTAGTGTGTAATCTCACGTCCATATAACAGGCACCACCCCATCTAGAATGTGGTGGTTTCCAAATTAAATATATCCCATGGTTCATGAAAATCCTGTAAAATTTGAGTGGTTGATCATTGGTTGCAGATACAAGTCCCCACGCCCACGTCTAGCAAGCTGCTGGAAGTGCATCCGCTGGAGCTCGGATTGCCCTTCCAGTTCCAGCCATACAAGCGCAACGGGGCCCAGACTGATGGATGCGAGGAGCCGAACGAGATCCTTCGCAAGGTTGATGGTAAGAATTTACAAAGATTACTTTCTAAAATGCAAATTTTATTTTTGTAGTACTGGGTGATGAGTGTAGCAGAGAACTAGAGGTAGAGATAAAATTAGGGATAGAGATACAGACTACAGATTAGAGATTACTCTTCCCACGCTTTCATGTTTTGCTAAAGAAAATTTCTTTCTTCTGACTTCTCCCATTCTTTTGTTATCGGCAGGTGTGTACCAAAGCAGCCTAGACGTAGAGCAAGGGCGTGCAACAGTGTCCGGCTTTAGGGACCAGCACACGGTCATCAACAAGCTGAACAAGGCCCAGCTGTGGGGTTCTTCTTCTTCCATGGCCGACGTGGTGAGCCAGATTCAGAAACTGCAGCTTAACACGGTGCAGAAGGGGCTCAATGTGCAGCAGCAGCTTCAGTCGATGAGCGGCAAGATGCCATTCTCGGCGGCGGCGCCTGAGGAGGACCCCGTGTCCGTCGTGTTCAACCTACCCAGCAAGGACAACGAAATGCAGGTACGGGAAAACGGGAACGGTGGCGGAGGAGGAGCCACAAGCACGAAGGAAAACAACAACGGTGGTGGAGGCGTCCACGACAACAGTGGCGGTGGTAAAAATGGAAACAGTGGGCAACCGCAGACCACAAAGGGTGTCGCCCCAGGCGCCGCCGCCGCCGCCGTTGGCGATGGTCCGGGCCCGTTAGGTGGCATGCCGCCGCTGGCGGCGGGCATGATGAGGCCTAACATGAGGGTGGGCAGTGCTGATTTCCCCGGTATGTACCAGATGGGCGGCGGGTTCATGGACCATCCCCATGGCCACAATGGCAGCATGCAGCCGGGTAGTGGCAACGGCGGTGCCTCTCAGGGCATGCCGGCCGGTGGGATGCCAGCGTCGGGATCCTACCAGGGAGGTGCCAGCGCAGGTAGGAGCGTACCTTCCGGGCCGGAGATGCGGCAGGCTGCCGCGGCGACCGGGAACCTTCTGGCGCTGCAGCAGCAGCAGTACTACATGGCCTTGATGCAGCTGGGCCTGGCCGCCTGGGCATGTGTCGTCCGGCAGGATGGAGACGCTGTTGACTGCCATGGCGGGCGGGGACCTGATGCAGCAGCAGTACTACACGGCCTTGATGCAGCAGCAGCAACGGGACATGCCGTCGTCCTGGCCGGAGATGCTGAAGGCTGCCATTACGGCCGGGAACCTTAGGGCCCAGCAGCAGTTCATGGCTTTCCTGCAGCAGCGACAACGGGACGTGTCGACCAGGCAGGACATGCTGCAGGCTGCCATGGCGTCCAGGAACCAGATGGCCCAGCAGTACACGGCCGCCATGCACCAGCAACAAGGGGACATGTCGTCCTGGCTGGGGACACTGCTGGCGGCCATGCCATCCATGAACCAGGGTTCTGGGATTCAACTAGAGAAAAACCTTGGACCAAACCGAAATGGGTGAATTTCATAAATTTGACAGTAGGATTCAGTTTGTGTTGAGTGTTCACTAGTGGAAATATTTATGTTCAGACAATACTTGGGTGAATTTTAGCCAAAGTTTGACCTAAAGGTACAAGAGGAAACGAATGGATTGTAGTTTGATAGTGTTAAACTTAGGCTTAATTAGGATCTTATTTAGCCTAACACATGAACACACCTAAATCAATTAATTAACTCTTAATTGCACATTGACCAGAGAGATGTAGATGCCTATAGAGCTGCTCACATCCCATGGGTTAGCTATTTAGTCCATCATATACTTGCTGGTGTTTTGGCACTTCACCAAGCTCAATTCTTATACCCCTTGCACTTGCTTGTATTTGTAGAGACTGCAGCGATGCCTTCATAGAGTTGCTACTCATTGTGCAACATACTCATTGTTTAGTTTGTTGTTGCACGTAGGCTTTGGAAGGACATGAAGGTGCCTACCTCTTCACATAATTCGGGTGTCTTGTCGTTGCACTGTACTTGTCAGCAGGCGACCGGACAGGGTTTGTCTCACATAGGTACTTTTAGTGGCAACAAGAGGCATGTGGACAAGGAGTAGGGTCACAACTCACAAGAAGAAGGCAAGTAGGAGGAGTAGGGTGCCCCTTACGACGAGATCATTGTCACAGCTCTTAGATGCCCTTAGTATCTAGCCTTCTCAGTGACGTCACCATTGTTAGCAGCAAGGTAGCAGGGGTAGGTAGGGAAGCATTGAGGACTGGAGTTTGGAGAAGAAACAAAAAGCTGAGAGAGAGGATCTAGGCCTAGGGACAGACGAAGAACAAAAGGGGAACAAGACTTCTAAAGGAAGGAGAAGGCATGTTTCATTGGTTCATTCTTGATTCCTGGGCAACCATGTATCCATAGCACATGTAACACTTACATGGGCTCAGCCACAATAAGAAGTAGACACATAGGCCCAAGTCAAAACCTCCACTGTACTTAGCTATTCTTCTTACCAGCCCATGTCTGTGTCATGACATTCTCCCCTCCTTAAGCCACAACTTGCCCTCAAGCTGTGAACCTATGATTAGAGCAATGGTTCCCAATCAGTGTAATTGTTGGTCTATCATAGTTCATAGCAAGGATACATGAACGACCTTCTTGAGACTATCCCTCAAGGATCATCCACCACTTGAGCATATATGCTAAATTCTTGAGACTGTATCCCTCAAGGATCATCCACATAAAACTAAGTGCGTCTGAGTTATAGTACAAATCCAATGCTAGTGACAGAATCTAGTGAACTGCTGCTGCTAAAGGGTAATTTGTGCTTGTGTAAGTTGCCCATTGGTAATGGTGTGTCTAGAATGAATGAATGATGTCCCTTATGTTTCCATAGCACAATATTGCTCAAACAAGATGACAACAAGGGCTCTCTAACATGCTGGGTAGTGGGTGGTGGCCATGGAGATAGCATAAGATGATCATGGCCTGTCAACATGATATGATAAATCTCAGGATGAAATTCGTGCTTGTTGTTACTTGTGTTTAATTTCATGCCGCTATCAAGAGTAGCCAGTTGTGCAGAGAAGAATGAAACAATACCGATTATCTGATGGTGCTATGAAAACTCTGGAATTGTGCTAAAAATTTATGCAAATACCACAATACTTCAGCTAACCCCAGCATATGATGTAGATCAGTGTCTTGATCGAAGGGACATCGAACTGGGTATTGATGAAATAGAAGCATACTGAATAGGAAGCGCCACAACATTGTACTAAAGTTGTAGCTGATATCGCCTTCCAATGACAAACCTGAGAGATACTGATTGATTGCAGCTCCAAGAAAATTTGAGGTCATATTGGTCACCTCGAGGAAACAGTAATAATAACTTGAAGATTTTCTTTCTCCTATAGCAATTTCCTTGGCCATAAACCCTGAAGTCCCACTAGTAGAGGCACAAAACCAATTGCCTTTGCACATGGAAACATGATGGCCAATGCCATTTACAAACATCAAGCAAGGATTAAACATCAGTATGGCAAGTGTTGTAAGCACCATTCATTATTGGGAAATATTCAATAATATGTGGTTGATTGAAACCTGTACAAAGCTTGGATAAACTTGTGTTAAAGTGATTCAGTAAACATGCATTGCTCCTTGCCTCATTGGCCTAAAATGAGTTTCCCTTAGCTGCCATCCAATTTGGAAGGATGCGGATTACACCCCTTGAAAGCTTCAAAAGAATTAGAGCTCAAAAGCAGCCTAAGGTTGGCTCCCAGATTGCTCCCGGATCCCACATTGTCCTTTGCAGTTCAAGGCCAAATGCTACTATGCCAGCAGCAGCAATTCCAGTGACTTCCATGCTTGTTAATACTGATAGAAAATATAACTCTGAATGTGAGAATACAAGAAGAATATTACTGTGCATCATCACATTGTTGGCCAAGGCAAGTATGTAAACCACTTGGTACAAAGTTTTGAAAGCTCAATGAATTATCACTAGACTGCCACGCCATCCTAATAGCCCCCCCCCCCCCCACCAAGCATCAATTGTATGATTTGGTTATTTAGTGCGGTGGGATATAACAATTGATTCTTGCTAATACTTGCCAATAATACTTGAAACCAAGCCATTGTCCATTGACAGAATGCACTGACCAGTTCCCTGCATATGCTGTTGCTCACTGATTGTTCATCAAGTAATGGTCCCAAGCGAAATGCACTTGTGACTTGGAGATCCATAATTGCTCCCCATACTTGTGTTGTTGTATTGAACTGATTCAATATAAGGAGGTGTTGAATATAGCCCCTCGTTCCATGTAGTGACAAACCAGAACAGACAAGTCTCTTCCCAACATTGAGGTCCACATATATTGCGGCCTTTGACATGCACACAATCATTGATGCAACTGAAAAATGCTAGGGCAACTAAAAATAGCTTGGCGAGTTTGTCGAGGATGAGCTTGGAGACAAGACTCATGGTGCTAGGGCAATGTGGTAGCCGAGGATCGAAGTCTCTAGTATCAATAGTTAGCAGCATAATTGATAAGTACCGATATGAATCGGCAAGGGGATGGCCCGATCTTCACGACAGTAGGTCGAAGAATCGAAGATAACTTGCTGCGAATAGCGGGGTAACTAACTTTATACCTGTCCAAGGTTGGATGCGACCAAGCCATGGGGAGAGAGGCACCGAAACCGCAAGGACTTCGACTCAATCTCCGAGTGACCGTAGAACCACAATCCAGAACTAACCCACACAAAATGGCGCAGCCGTACTGGAAACCGTAGAGCATGAACTAGGAGAACCTAGAGGGATCTAATCACCAGTCCAAGAAGAACAAGGAAGAACAAAGGTTTTGCGTAAGGCACTCGGCAGCTCAGCTACAATATTATGTAGTTTATCAAATCATCAAAAGGTTCCTAATAGCTTAGAGGCAGGGGATATTTATACTAGGAACAACCCTCCTAGTTGGATGTGAAAATGAAATGGACTTTCTGAAGATAAAGATAGGTTATGTGAAAGGTCACCACGAGATGGATTCCCGAAGTGGTTTCGTGTGACTGTTGGCCTCCTAAGCAGTCTCCACTAATCTAGTCATAACTCCTTATTGGGAAGTCCAAATGCCGAACCGTTTATTGAGTGTGAATGTAGACTCGAAGAGCTTTGTAGCCATGTGCAGCATGCACCACGAAACTTTGTAGATTGGTACTCCCTCCGGTTTCCAAATATATGTCGTTTTAGACATAATCTCACGTACCAAGGAGGCATTAACAAGGGTGTATATTTCCTGCTTTGCCCATATTAAATAGAGTCAAGGGGCGCTTAACATCAATAATCTCCACTGGCTCCATTGGTTACTATCCTCTGTTGTGTGTCGTGTGGCCGGGGTTCGATTCCTTGCTGCCTAAATAATTTTGCACTTGCCAGACTTTTTGCATGGCATCGTGGCTTGCATGGATGTTTTTTTTGCTTTCGCGCTTTAGGCTGCATTGCTGCGACATGCCAAAATTTTGCCGCTGCACAAAATTTTTGAAGCGCGCCGTGCCGAGCTTTTGTCTCTGCACAAAATTTACATTGCGCGCGTGGCTGGCCTTTTGCCGCTGCGAAAATTTGCTTTTGGCACCTGTTGTTATGCTTCACCTGTTCGCCTTCTCCCTCTATTTAATCCCCAGATGGTTAGCACCAGCTGTTGCAAGACGCCCAACTAGTACTGGAGGGCGGCAGCATGCGTGGCGCGCGCGAACTCCAACAGTTGAATACGTAGGAGACGAAGCATACCCATTAACGCTTGCGTGCATGCAAGCAGGGGCATTTTCGCCCGGCTCAGTCACAAAATGGTGAAACGACATCTTTTAAGCTACTTTACTTTCCTCCCTAAAACGACATGTATTTGGAAACCGGAGGGAGTACAGTTTTGCACGGAAAGTTGAACCAACATTCTGTCCTGCGAAGACGGTTGACCTTATGAGCAGTCTTCACTAATCTTCTCATATCTCAACATTGGGAAGTCCAAAATACTTGTAACTTGCGCCATTGGAAATTAGACTTGATAAGCTTTCCAAGATGTCCTCATGGGCCTCCAAAGCTTCACGGAGTTGAGAGTTATGAAGATTTCTTTCAGCTGGTCTGTTTTTCACTATACTGGTCCGATCTGATGGTCCGTTTTTCATTATGCTAGTCCGATCTGATGGTCTGTTTGTCTCGGTGCTGGTCCGATGTAGAGTATCATCCTCCTCTTTATTTGTATACCTAAGTACAACCAAAGTAGAAAACTTAGGTAGTATAACATTCTCAAATATGTCAAAGTTAATTTCAGCTAGGAGTGAGTTCACCTGTTTTTGATGTAGTTTTGCACAGCTATGCGTAATTGGCCCTTCATACAATTGCTTTTGTGAAACTTGAGTAACCGGTGGCATGTCCTCATCAATAATTGGGGTAGCTAGAGAAGCATTGAGGATTGGAGTTTGGAGAAGAAACAAGTAGCTGAGCAAGAGGACCTAGCATCTATGGAGAGACCAAGAAAACAAGGGGCACGAGACTTCTAAAGAAAGGAGAAGACGTATTTCATCTGTTCATTCTTGATGCATGGGCAACCAGCTCTCCATAGCACATATGACACTTACATGGGCTAAAGCCAATAAGATGTAGGCACACATGCCCAAGTCCAAACCTGTACCATACTTAGCTATTGTTCTTACCAGCCCATAGTTGTGTCATGACAGTCGTACACGGCACCTAGCTCATACTTACACCTAAGGACCGATTTTGTTACCATCATTTAACCCGAAGGCAACCAAACTCAAGAAAGTTTCTTTTACACCCATGAGACTCATCTGAAAATGAGAGTCTCATGCTATTTTCTCAACTTGTGACAATGTCTTATCTTTAATATATTTGCTTCTCAATAAATATTTTCTTGATTTTAATGCATACGGCAATAGCCTGCACACATACGCCACATGCACCTGCATGCTTCAGCTGGCAAAAGAAATAGCTAGAGCTTACAAATTAACGACGGACATGGAAACTGGTGGCGCACCATGTGATGAGGACATCACACCGCCACATGCAAGCCAAGAAGAGGAGGAGCTCCAGCATGGGCGTTGAAGTCATCTTTCTCATGGTGGAGGCCCAGTCCTTCTGAAGTTGGAGCCCATCTCAGGTTCCAGGACCAGTCTGCCTTAGACTGGTCACCCAGGATGCATCTTGGCTCTGTTTTTGATGAACTACATATGGATGGAAAGCTAATTTGATAAGGAAGCCAATCCAACTGGTCTCACATCAAAATCCTTTCAGAATCAACGGGAATCATCGAAACAAGTCAGCGTCTAGAATCTGATAGGGTGCTGCGACACCATCTTTTGGTCCACTAGACCATGTATCGTGTTTGGGCCCATTAGGGGCGCATCCCGGGGGGGTCACGCCCAAGACTCTATATTATGCCGCCATCGCTCTCGTTAGGGCTCGGGTTTTGTTTAGTTCTTGATTTCTTTGTGAAACAGACATCGTTCTGCTGCAACTGTGCCGACAAGGCCGCTTGCTGTGAACCAGGACCCCTGTTCTTGATCTTGTTCGCTTGTGGCGATAAGTCCGTTCGAATAAAGACTTGAACTTTTTTGTCATATTCAGAGCCTCATATTTATTTGTAATTTCAGATTGATTTTTACCTGTTCTTGCTCGTGTTCTCGATTCGATTGCCGGAAAGCCTTCTCGGCGAGCTCAATCACGTTCGTGTGGTTGATAACCAACGGAGCTGTGGTGTAACGGTTGCGGGGGTCCGAATCTGTCTTGGTTCGAAGCTATATCGTGAACGTCGAGTCTCCACCAATCGAAGCTATCATACCTATCGGAAGATCGGGCCTTGTCTTCATCAAGTGGTATCAGAGCCCTAGTTGCCCATTAGGTATATCTCTGTTTTTCCCTTTAGATTGAATCTATTTTTGCATTACCTAGAGTCCACAAAAGCCAAAAAAAATATATATACACTACCACATTCTTGTCCTACAACCCATTGTGCCGTTGCAATTTCGTTTCCGTTTCGCGTTGTTGAGTTTGTGTCCTCGGTCAAGCTCTAGTTGCTGGTTTAAGATCGTTTCTGAGTCTAGATTGTGTTTTTTCCCTTTGTTTTTCATCATAATCCTTGGACATCATCAAATTTTATTGTGTTTCATTCATACCCATCAAACCCTATTCCACGCTTTCCAATTTGTTTCACTTATCATCACCGTTTGCATCTATCCATAGCCGCCGTGACCACTTTTGTACGCATTGTTCCCGTTTTGTCCTCTAATTCGGAGTCCGAACTTGAAACTGGTCTAGTTTTTGCATACGAACTCGGATTTTGACGTTCCATATATCAAAATCGATCAGAATTTTTTTTGGATTTGTCTATCTCCAACTTTGTTGGGGTCCAAAAAATTTATTTTGGTCAAAAACTGGTCACAAGATCCGATTTTCGTGGTCACAAGCTTTTCGTGAATTGAGAGCACGTCTTCTGAAATTTCCACAGGCCATGTTTCTCACTTGTTTGAGCTCATATTTTCTGTGGTTACTTCTTGTGTGCTCCTAAGTGAAGGAAAAATATAAAAAAAGAAAAAGAAAAAGTCAAAGAATCCTAAAAAACAATGACAGCCCAAAAATAGAGAAAAAAGAGGGGCAAAAGAGGAACAATATCTAGAGGAGCACATAGAGAGCGCCATTTGAGCTGTGTTTGCGTGTGCTGATTCCTGCCTTGTTCCTAATCATTTTCCTGCTGTCCATATTTGTTTCACCACATCTATTGATACATCTGGGACTTGGAACGTGAATAGGCCAGCAACTAAGATAAGTACTCAGGATACTTATTCAGCTTTGCTATTCAGTTGCGAATATTGTTATTCCTTGCTACTATATTGTGCCTGTCCAAGCTCCACTTTCTTCTAACCAAGTACATGATCGCTTTGCAACTGTTACACTCAAGCTACAACGGTATCACAGTCACCGACCGATTGCACCGCCTGCTGCATTGGTAAGAACACTTGTAAGACCGTGGTAAGACGCTTGAGAGTTGAGTGCCTTGAATTTCCTTGTCCACAACCTAAGTAGTTGGTAGGGATAATACTATTTGTGTTGTCTTTTCCTTTCTGCTAACCATGTCAGGGAATGGCAGCGGCAAAGACAAGGATCCTCCTACAGATTTCAATGACTGTGTTTCCAAGAATGAGCTTAATGCTGTTCTTGATGACAAGCTTAATGAGATCCTTCAACAAATCACCCATTTGGCCAGGAGGATTGAAGATGTTGAACAACGACATCCTGAACCACGCCTTGAAGATGAAGGTGAACTCAAAGGCGAGGATGCTGAGGATGATGGCGATGCGGAGGCGGAAGCCGAAGCTCGTCGTGCTGAGGATGAACGTAACCGTAATCGATTCAACTTTAACCGTCATGGTATGGGAGGTAATCACCGAGGTAATAATGATCCTTTCTCTAAAACCAAGTTTAAGATACCTCCTTTTTCTGGTTCTGCTGATCCTGAAGCATTTTTAGATTGGGAGATGGCTGTAGATAAAAAATTTAGTTCCCATCGAGTACCTGAAGAACATAGAATTAGGCTTGCTACTAGTGAGTTTGCTAGTTTTGCTCTTTTCTGGTGGAATGATATTTGTAATAATGCTGATCCTAATGCTCAAATACCTCAAACCTGGATTGTACTTAGACGACAAATGAAAAAAAGATTTGTTCCTCCTTATTATCAGCGTGATCTGTGACTAAAACTGTAGCGTTTAAATCAAGGTAGTAGGACTGTTGAGGAATATTATCAGGAACTTTTAATTGGTCTAGCACGTAGTAACATACGAGAGGATGAAGAAAATAAGTGTTCTAGATTTTTTGGTGGTTTGCGTTGTGAAATACAAGATGTCCTTGATTATAAAGAATGGAATAATTTTTTCCAATTGTATCATTATGCTATTAAAGCTAAAAGGGAAGTACAGGGACGACAAGCTAAGCGTTCCACAACACCGTCCACGCCGTCGTGTCCAACCGAGGTGAGTATTTTTCCCAATGTGCAGACACCACCAACACCTGTCAAGAAGAGCTCGCCTGTAACGCCATGCAGTGGATCTGCGGCACCTTTTTCTAGCAACTCTGCTAAGGTTGTTTGCCACCGCTGCAAGGGGATGGGACATATTGCTAAAGACTGCCCTAGCAAACGTGCATATATTGCTACTGAGGAAGGTGGGTATGTTAGTGCTAGTGATGAAGAGAATGAATTTGCACTTGCAACTAATCTTAATGAAGATAGATTTGCGGATAGTCCTGAAGACCCTAATGAGGTAATTGATAGTGTGGCTTGCACTGCACATTACAAATCAATCCTTGTGCATCATGTTTTGTGTACACAGGTTGAGCCAATGGATAAGTTACAACGCAATAATTTGTTTCAAATGTTCCTCATTGTCAATAATTTTCGTGTTCGAACTATAATTGATGGTGGGAGCAGCAATAACTTGGTAAGTTCAGAGCTTGTTAAGACGCTTGGATTATCTACACGTGCTCTTCCACATTCATATCATGTTCAGTGGTTCAACAATAGTGGTAAGGCAAATGTAACACAATCTGCTCGTGTGCATTTTTCTATTGGAACATACCATGATTATGCTGATTTTGATGTCGTGCCTATGCAAGCTTGTTCACTTTTGTTAGGCCTTCCTTGGCAATATGATAATAATGTTGTACATCATGGTAGACAAAATAAATATACTTTCATGTATAAGGGAAAGAACATTGCCTTACTTCCTTTAACTCCTGCTGAAATTGTGCAACATGAAAAGGAACTAGCTGAGAAGAAAAAGAATGGTCATGATAAAGAATCTAGCAAACCAACAAAAGAACCATCAAGTAACATAAAAGGAGAAGTTTTATTTGCTCTTAAATCTGTTCTTGCTAGTCATGATGAACCACGTTATGCTTTAATTTGTATATCTCCTATATGTCCACTTGGTCCTGCTCCTAGTGCCATGCCTCTGGTTGGTACTAACCTTTTGCAGGAGAAGGAGGATGAATTACCTGCAGGGAGACCACTATGGCAGCCGCCTTTGCAAAGGACAGGCACCAAGATGAATGTTTTCTTCCGGAGCCATCATTGCTGTCATCCGTTGGAGGAGACGATCTTCTTCAGTCGAGGATGACTTCAATTCAAGAAAGGGAGAATGATAAGGACATCACGCCGTCACATGCAAGCCAAGAAGAGGAGGAGCTCCAGCATGGGCGTCGAAGTCATCTTTCTCATGGTGGACGCCCAGTCCTTCTGAAGTTGGAGCCCATCTCGGGTTCCAGGACCAGTCTACCTTAGACTGGTCACCCAAGACGCATCTAGGCTCCGTTTTCGATGAACCATATATGGATGGAAAGCTAATTTGATAAGGAATCCAATCCAACTGGTCTCACGTCAAAAGCCTTTCAGAATCAACAGGAATCATCAAAACAATTCAGCGTCCAGAATCTACCAGGGTGCTGCGACACCGTCTTTTGGTCCACTGGACTGTGTATCGTGTTTGGGCCCATTAGGGGCGCGTCCAGGGGGGTCACGCCCAAGACTCTATATTATGCCGCCATCACTCTTGTTAGGGTTTGGGTTTTGTTTAGTTCTTGATTTCCTTGTGAAACAAACATCGATTTGCTGCAACTGTGCCGACAAGGCCGCTTGCTGTGAACCAGGGCCCCCTGTTCTTGATCTTGTTCGCCTGTGGCGATAAGTCCGTCGAATAACCATTAGGGGCGCGTCCAGGGGGGTCACGCCCAAGACTCTATATTATGCCGCCATCACTCTCGTTAGGGTTCGGGTTTTGTTTAGTTCTTGATTTCCTTGTGAAACAGACATCGTTTTGCTGCAACTGTGCCAATAAGGCCGCTTGCTGTGAACTAGGGCCCCTGTTCTTGACCTTGTTCGCCTGTGGCAATAAGTCCGTTCGAATAAAGACTTGAACTTTTTTGTCATATTCAGAGCCTCATATTTATTTGCAATTTCAGATTGTGTTTTACCTATTCTTGCTCGTGTTCTCGATTCGCTTAAAGGAAAGCCTTCTCGGCGAGGTCAATCGCGTTTGCGTGGTTGATAACCAACGGAGCTGTGGTGTAACGGTTGCTGGGGTCCAAATCTTTCTTGGTTCGAAGCCTAGATCGTGAACATTGAGTCTCCACCAATCGACGCTATCATACCTATCAGAAGATCGGGCCTTGTCTTCATCACCATGGCCATCGATTGGGCGGTGCACCATGGCCATGAAAGAAGGAGATTAATGGAATGATTAAGCATATTGGAAGAAAAAGAACAAAGGAGAGGAAGGGGTAGATTTGTGGTTCTCATCGGAGGAATGCCAGGGTCGCCGCCCTTGCTTCGAAGTCGGCGCTTCGGCTAGCGCCGCCGCGATGCAGGCTGCTCATGCTCCATGGCAAGGGATGGACGCAGGTCTTGCAGGCGTTGGCAGGCTAATGCAGGTGGCCTGTTTGAGTCCCTTAGGGCGTGTTTGAAGCATTGGCCCATCGGCCTGGCTGCACCCCCAGCTGCAGTGCGCGTGTTTGATGTCCATGGGCCGTCTCCCAACCCGGCTCTCTGGATGCATTTTAGTCCCCTTGGCCTGGCTCTAGGGAAACGCTCCCCCCTTTGTTTTTCTAGGGCATGGCCCCGCGCAGCTCTTCTTGGGTGATTTTGGGGCGATTCGTGGCGGCGGCTGGCTCGTGCGGGCTCACGCGGGAAGTGTGAAACCTCCGCGCGTGCTTCTGCTACCGGTGAAATCTGCCACCTTTATAACCGGCCCCTCCCTCCTTTGAGCTCCCCTCCTTCATCTCCATTGCTTCTCCACCAAATCCCATGAGAGACCGGCAGTGTGTTGAGGTGTGGTGTCCGGTGAGGCGGCGTTCTTCCCCGGCGGGCTTCCTCTCCGTTCCCCCGACCCGGATCTGGTCACTACTACATGATTTCTTTTCCACAACATTTGGCATTTGGGCGCCGAGGCGGGCGGCCTAGTTGCCCGCCTCGGTTATTTGAGGCTGGGTGGCTAGGCCAGCAACCACCTTGGTTAATCCTTAACCGAGGTGGGCGCTTTAATGTAATCACCACGATTAATACTATTTTAACCGAGGCGGATGTTATAAGGAACTACCTTGGTTAATCGTTGTTAACTGAGGCATTTGCTTTAAGGTAACCACCTCGGTTAATATATTAACCGAGGCATTTGCTATAAGACAACCGCCTTGGTTAACCGGTGATTAACCGAGGCGTTTTTTTTACAATGCCCGCCTCGGTTAAGTTTGGGTTATAAATACAGCCACACCCACCCTTCTTTCCCGCAGCTCCTCCTCCATTTTTTAGGGTTTTGACCTCAAAACCCTAAAAGTGGCCATTTTCTAGGGGGAGAGGTTTTGCCCTTGGATTTATTGAAGGGGGGCATCACAAGAGGTTGATTCTCGCTCTCAAACCCTCAATCCTCTCTCTCTTTTCTATGATTTGGGTGCTTTTTTCTCAAGATTTAGATCTAGATCTATTTGGAGGAGAGAGAAATCATCAGATCTAGAGCTATTTGGCTGTCTTTTTTCTGTACTGCTACGCTTATATGCACCATTTTTGTTGTTTGTGTCTGCAAGGTGTAAGCGGTCATGGACAGGGAATGGATTTACAAGACATCGAGGCTGGATCCAGCTTTCCTGGAACATGTGACAAAGTTTATTACCGCTGCCAAAAGGCATCGTCTGAGTGAAGCGGGAACTCAGCATCTATCCGTGTAAGAGCTGCAAGAACCTTTATGCCCAGGGAGATGACACGGTGAAATCTCACTTGGCCCAGTATGGTTTCATCAAGGATTACACCGTATGGAAGTTTCACGGGGAAGCAGAGGATCTGAGTGCCGGTGCATCTGGAGGAGGGAACTCGTCGACAGCGACGATGGCGGCGGTGAATGCCGAGCAACAAACCTTATCAATAGTGGCTAGCGGGCACGACAATGCTGCTGCTGGCAACAATGCTGGCGGCCTAGGCAGTAGTCCTCCAGGCAGTCTGCCTCCTAGCAACAGCAATCCACAGGGAAGCACAGGGGCAGCATCGGGCGATGTGACACCACTGCCTACAAGTGGTTCGAAGCAGGGCTCAAACCAATGTCCTCTCCCGCCATGGAAGCCTGCAGATGAAGAGGAGGCCATACCCCCAAACCACACCAAGCCGAGTTGGGTGGCCTGTCAAATAGCCGACGAGCACCCATACTCAACTACATTTGAAAGGTATGCTACTAGCAAGCATAGTTAATCTATAATTCATTTCGAGATGCTATCTGCCTTTTTCCACTCCTTAACATCTCAAGCCCCGGTGTTGCAGGCCGAAAACACCACTGTGGTTTTGGCCCCGGTCGGATGATTGCCCCGAAAACTACGTGCATGGGAAGTTCATGTTGACCTTGGGCGACCTCCTTGAAGAGAAGTGGGAGGTACGAAGGTTCCATCTGTGGTACATGGAAGCAGTGAAAGTGGGCCTGGAAAACTTCGTCATCAACATTCTGGCGGAGTACTTCCACACGCCATGGATGGTGAAGTCATCGTAGATTTCCACGACATGCATCGACTACTACGACGAAAGGACCTCGACGTCACCCAAGTCACCTTATTTTCCCTGTAAGTTACTTATGACTTTGACACTACTGCATCATTGTAGGTACTTTAGGAACAAACTAATAATGCCATGATGACTTTTCCTTGTAGGATGCAGGCCTATGTAAGCAAGGAATTGGGCAAGGATATTCTCTATTTCTCTCTGATGCTTCTTACAGAGAGAACCATCATGGGTTACGATATACCAGACACTCATGAAAAGCCGGTGAACTTGAACCCGGAGGAGAGAAAGAAATACAGGGAAGATCTGGTAATCAAATATATGTATCGGGCGGGAAAGTACATCTATGAGGCCATGAAGAAGGTCCGGGGAAATGGGTGCGTCATGGCCGCCCACCAGTTCGGGTAAGTCTAAAAGATACTTGGAACATATATATAGGTACTGGGATCATTGTTGATGGTTCTTAACTCACACTTTATACTGCCAACACTTGTATAAAATTCATCAAAAATAACACCAAACCTAAAAATAGGACTTTGAACTAACAATTTCCATAGGTTTTGGAGAATTCTTTATTTTGCAGGGAAAAACATGAAAACATACCAAGTTGGGCCAAAAGTGAAGGGAAATATAAACGAAACATTCAATCTTCATCTTGGCCCCAAGCAAGCAAAGGAGAAAGACAAAGCACCGAACCAAGTTTCAATTCTAGGCCGAGCACCGACGTGGGAGTGGCCCAGGCCCACATAGCAACCAACTAGAGGAAGGCGGTGTGGGGCGGTGCCACCTAGGGTGCGAGCGCACCTGGGGTGTGGCCGCACCACCACCTACGCCAACTGCCTTCCACCGCCACGTGTCTCTCCCTAGTGGCTCCCCCATGACGGTTGCATGGGTGCATGAAAGGAAAGCTCCCCCCAAAATGACCATCTCATGACTATATCCAGATGGGAGAGGATCTCACATCAAGGGATCAACGCAAGAGAGAAACAATGTGACAAGAAGAAGAGCTACACTCCTATTTTTAGTCTTTAGCTATTTTTAGTGTAGGGAGTGAGTGAGTAAGAGTGGAGAAGTACCGGAGTTGTTGGCTACCTCCTCTTGTGTACTCGGGGCCCCTTGTACACTTAGTGGAAGGAATGCCAAGAATCATTGGCTCCTCTCCACTTGTATCTCTATGATCCAAATACTACTTGGAGTATAAGGTTCGTGTTTATCTTCGATGGTGAGTTCTACTTTAAGTTAGTTTTGTTCATTATTTACTTGAGGGTTCGTCATCCATCCCCGAGGCGGATGCCTAATAAAGATGGATAACCCTGATCACGCTAGAGTAGTAGTCGATAGCATAGACATGGTGTCTTGGCTAGAGACTACCTTCATTTGTCTCGTACTCTATGGTTGAGGGGTAAGCGGCAGGTGGTGACAGCCCTCTCCGTCCCTCATAATCCCCCACTTCCAGGTACGACATAGAGCCGTAGGCTGGGATCACCTAGAGACCAGGTGTGCTCCGGTGCCCAAAGCAAGTATATAGTGGCAAAGCTATCTTAACTTAGGATCTCTATCCCTGGAAAACCTCACTACCCAAGCTATCTTTCTTCTTGTTATCATTAGGTGAACTAGCTTAAAAGACTCTTACACCTCCATTCCTCGTGGAAATACAATACCCTGAATACTTCTGGGTGAAATGCTACAACGGTAATTCCGTGCGCTTGCGGATTATTTCTGTATGCGTTAAGAAATACCAACAAGCATTTCTGACACCATTGCCGGGGAATGGTTGCTGTAGTTTCTCTGAACCTAGTTCACCCATGTATCCTTGTGTTTTACCTTTCAAAAAAATATTCCCTTTTCCTTTTTATCATGAAGCCTTCAACTCAAAATCTTTCTGCGCCTAATGATGAGTTCTGAGAGCCACCACCATCGAAGTCAATCATAGCTTCTGGCTATGAACTCCATCCTGGCTTTATAGCCATGGTTTGGGAATAAACCTTCTCAGGTTAAGTTGATGAAAACTCTTGCCATCATCTATAGGAATTTTGAGCAGCTCTATCCGTGCTTGACAATCTCAGGCATGGCACAAGAAAAACCTTCGGTAGAAGTTGTTCCCCTTCTTTTGAGAGGGAAAAACAATCTCCACCCGCAACGTAGGGAAGGTTAACAGAGATTGGGAAGAATTGAGGAACATATTCTATTTTACATTCTTCCCTATATCTCAAATCGCTTCCCTGTGACAAGAGATTCTCAGCTCCTATCAACATGAGAAAGAAACCATAGGTGTAGCCTGGGCTAGATTTTCATCTTAACACACCCTAGCCTAGCCTTGTCTATACCAGACCATGTGTTGTTACAACACTTTTGGTCAAGTCTTAGCAAGGAATCTGCCCTATAGCTTGATATCATTACCGGAGGGTCCCTTGACCACAAAACCTTAGCGAAAGGAGAAGCGCTTCTAGATCACATCCTAGAAAACACTCTTTCCATCGAATCCCTCTGTGTAGACCTAAATCAAGCCATGAGGAAGTCTCTTTGGCTGAGGCCGAACCAATACCTCCCATCTAGAGACCCTCACCCGGACCGGAAACTCCGAAGGAAGGTTTTCAACCTTCGAACTTTCCATTTTTTGAGGACAAACTTTTCCAAATATCTTGGGAATACCTCGAATCAATGAACAAAACCGAGGTCCATTTGGATTTCCACATCCTTGTTAAGCCTCAATTTTGACCTTCTCATAGGCTACCCCTTAAAAAAACTTCCAATGGGAGCCTTGATGAAGAGGTTGGGAAAACTGCTTTCGCCATGGTTATAACTCACCCAAAAAACCCTATGGTGAAGCATAATCCCAAAGCACCAACTTTGGAGACCTTGGAGAAGGTTTTCACCATTGAGCATGAGAGTTTCTCTTTCGAGACCCCTCACGTTTCATGCTCACTTTTGAAGTCTCCAGAGTTCGTCTCGCTTAGTGTCGCTTGCTTCTATGTGGATCGCAACCACCCCTTGACCCTCATCTTTTAAAGAGGATGGTTCTGGTTTTCCACAAAATTTTGCAAATCCCGTAGAAGCATTGTGGCACTAACCTTGCAGCTTGAACATTAATGCTAAATGTTTGGTGGTGAAGCTAGGGACTATACCACCATTGATAGTTGCAGTCCCCGTGGTCAAGCTTATGACCATAAACTAAGCACTGCTAGGAGATACCCCGAATTATCATGAAAAAAACTCAATCTTTCCTTTTTAATAAAAGCAAGAACATGTTGTCAAGTTAGTATGCACCTTCGGGTATTCTTGGTCACTAACCATTGCAGGTTGAGATCAAGAAGAACAACAGTACACATGAAGCTAGAAAATGTGGGAGCTGCATCAACCATATACCTCGATGCTCTTTGATGATGGAACACACTCAAGAGGAGGCCCTGACTCTAAACACTTGACTTTTATACAAAAGTCCAAGTGTGAGGGAGGACGGTGAGAGTCTCACTATAAAGTTCCATCCATGCCAAAGGCCATCCAAAAAAATGATGTCAGCTGTGCCTTGATAAAAAAAGAGAGAAAGGAAGAAAAAATATATGAAAGAAAAAAAGAGAAGAGAAAAAAGAAGAATATATGATACATAAAGAGAAAAAAAGAGAAGAAGAGAGAGGAGGAATCTCCTCTTCTGGGCCTTTGCTACCACTAAGGCCCATGGTCCATACACACTAGTTGTGTGTGTGGCCTAGCCTTATGGCTCACCTGAGTTGAACCGCACATAATCATGCAACCGCTACAGCAACTTCAAATCTTCATCCACACATGCAATAATAAATATACTCAGGTATGCAAAGGTAATTCAAAGTTTACCAACACAATCACTCATGTTTGTCTCCACGAAAATATAAACTTGCTCATACATACTTCTTTTGTTATGTCGTATGCTCTAGTTTGGGTGTAATCACACGTGATACATCCATAGGCCTTTTTAAATTAAGCATGGTGCTTAGGTTGAAATGACCTTATTTAATCAAATTTAGACATAGTGTTTAACTTTGGTTAATAAACTTTGGGTAATTACTTTCATAAACAAATAGAAGTAGTCCATGATGGAGATAAACCAAGGCTAGGAATATACTACAAACTTTACTCTAGCCTTGTATGAGTTATGTTGAAAACATAGAAAGTTGGATGAACAATTTAAAAAGTAATAATAATAATAAAATAAATTAATAATAATAATAATAATAATAATAATAATAATAATAATAATAGTAATAATAAATTTTAGGCTCCCCAGTGTTCAAGCTGGTGGAGCCTTTGTTTGTTTCGTTTTCTTTGTTTTTCTTTGTTAAATAAAAACAGGTACAAAAATAAGTGTGGGGGAGATCTCTCAAGTTCGACATGCACACATTTTGAGATCTCCCACCAATACGTTTCACAACCTCGGACGATCATCATGCAGAAGGACAAGACAGATAGCTTCAGAGTGGATTGGCTGAACCTTTGGTTTAGCCAAACCACATCTGAATCCCTTAACTTCTTCCTCTTCAACCGATGGTTTGTGCAACACTGCTCTCACTCCCTACACCGACATAAAGGTTAAAAATAAACAAATTTTACAAATCAAACAAATGCTCCATCTCCATGCTATCCTTTGATGAGAAGTTTGCATACTCTTTATTCCTCGCCAATATTTCTAAACTTGTGAACAACTTTTCATAGGGACCCCATTTTATCTAGATAATTGGAATATGAGATATAGTTGGATGGAAATGAAACTTGCTCACTTTTGCAAAGTACTTGGGATTTATTTATAAAATTAAAATCTTGATTAGCATGCTCCTGAAATGATTATAATTCCTACCAAGACCATATGACAATATTCCATGATACAAAACATTAGTCATATGCTGCTTGTTTTTACATTGAGCTTTGTCAAATTATTGTGACCCTTGTTGAGATTCTTGTCATGCACCTATGATCAAGATTCACATACACCCACAAAATAATATACTGACTCTTACACTGAGAGTTACACAAAAATATGCTTTTCTGTCCACCAAATAAAAATACTCCATTCATATGACATGAGTATCTCTCTCAAAAGTTTTCATGTGCCAAAAGAAAGTATGGGCTATGCTAAAAAAATAAGAAAAAATCCATGCCAAAAGAGCATGAGAGAAAAAAATCCATGCCAAAGAGCATGAATAATCCCATGCTAAAAAGCATGAAGAAAAGAAAAAAAGAAAAAATAAAGATAGCCCATACTTTAAAATAAAAGGCAACCATCAAAAGGGAGAGAGCCATGCACAAAGGAGTTTAGAATTTTAGGAAAAAAAATTAAAGTTACCACACACTTGCATATTCTTGATCAAAGTGTATGACTTGCATCTCCTTCGATCCGGTTTTTGACTTAGCAATATTATGTGATGCAAGTATGCCTCTTTTTCTTACCTACCCAAAACTCCAGAAAAAGCCTTTAGAGGTAGGATGAAAAGAAGGAAAAAATCAAAAGCCTTTGGTGAGGACTATACACTTTGAGGGATCGAGTGAATCATTTTGAGGAGCAAAGCTAAATTTTATATTCTCAAAATCACACAAAACCCAAGTTTCTGATCAAAGTGAAGTGAGGGGATTTGAATCCTTACTATTCCACTATCCAATCACTCAAGATTCTACGGTAGACACTCAGAATGTTCACAAGTGCTGGTGAAGCTTGGAATAACTTGTATGCCGATATCATATCGAGGAGATAAACCAGCTTAGTCCTTAGAACTTTACTTGAGGACGAGCAAAGGACTAAGTGTGGGGGAGTTTGTTGATGGTTCTTAACTCACACTTTATACCGCCAACACTTGTATAAAATTCGTCAAAAATAACACCAAACCTAGAAATAGGACATTGAACTAACAATTTCCATTGGTTTTGGAGAATTCTTTGTTTTGTCAGGACAAACATGAAAACATACCAAGTTGGGCCAAAAGTGAAGGAAAATATAAAAGAAACATTCAATCTTCATCTTGGCCCCAAGCAAGCAAAGGAGAAAGACAAAGCAGCCCATCCAAGTTCCAATTCTTGGCTGAGCACCGACGTGGGAGAGGCCTAGGCCCACATAGCAACCGGCTAGAGGAAGGTGACGCAGGGCGGTGCCACCAAGGATGTGGGCGCACCTGGGGTGCGGCCGCACCCCCACCTATGCCAACCACCTTCCACCACCACGTGTCGCTCCCTAGGGGCTCCCCCATGACGGTTGCATGGGTGCATGAAAGGAAAGCTCCCCCAAACCGACCATCTCATGACTGTATACAGATGGGAGAGGCTCTCATAAGAGAGAAACAATGTGACAAGAAGAAGAGCTACACTCCTAATTTTAGTCTTTAGCTATTTTTAGTGTAGGGAGTGAGTAAGAGTGGAGAAGTACCGGAGTTGTCAGCTACCTCCTCTTGTCTACTCGGGGCCCCTTGTACACTTAGCGAAAGGAATAGTGGGAATCATCGCCTCCTCTCCACTTGTACTTATACGATCCGAATACTACTTGGAGTATAAGGTTCGTGTTTATCTTTGGTAGTGAGTTCTACTTTAAGTTAGTTTTGTTCATTATTTACTTATGGATTTGTCATCCGTCCTCGAGGCGGATGCTCTAGTATAGGGACCTGATAAAGACAGATAACTCTGAAAACACTAGAGTAGTAGTCGATAGCGTAGACATGGTGTCTAGGCTAGAGACTACCTTCATTTGTCTCGTACTCTATGGTTGAGGGGTAGGTGGCAGGTGGTGACAGCCCTGTCCATCCCTCATAATCCCCCACATCCGGGTACGGTGTAGAGCCGTAGGCCGGGATCGTCTGGCAAACCAGGTGTGCTCCGGTGCTCAAAGCAACTATATAGTAGCAAAGCTATCTTAACTTAGGATCTCTATCTCTAGAAAACCTCACTACCCGAGATATCTTTCTTCTTA
This sequence comes from Saccharum spontaneum, assembly GCA_022457205.1. Classification (NCBI taxonomy): domain Eukaryota; kingdom Viridiplantae; phylum Streptophyta; class Magnoliopsida; order Poales; family Poaceae; genus Saccharum; species Saccharum spontaneum. The sequence goes on from CM039598.1 coordinate 8,821,269, forward strand.
TTATCATTAGGTGAACTAGCTTAAGAAACTCTTACACCTCTGTTCCTCATGGAAATACGATACCCTGAATACTTCCAGGTGAAATGCTACAACGATAATTCCGTGCGCTTGCGGATTATTTCTGTATATGTTAAGAAATACCAACAATCATGACTTCTCATATTTGAATATTTCTAATCTGTATTGTGCGAATGGTGCAGCCAGGGCATTGAAACGATCTCAATTTTCCTCGAAGGGAAAATCCACAGATACGATTTATAATGTAGTAGATCACGAGATCAATCCATCACATTATCAATTATCAGCTGATATCATAGTCATACATCGTAGATTGACAAGTTATAAGACTCTACAACACTGGTTAACACATCTATTACATTGTATTCTAGCGGAAACACATGCGTCTTCATCAGAGTCGTTGTAGCGCATCAGCAGGTGAAGGCTCCTCCTTCACGGGCAATCATCAGAGTTGGCATAGAATGTCAGCGGCATGGACTTCATCTTCCGAACCAAACTCGAGCGTAGGAACGAGACCACCTAATCCAAGTCCTCGTGGTTGTCGTAGATTTCATTCAAACCTGTCCAAAATCTATCAGTACGATTTGTACTGGCCACTGTCTCCCACCCTATGCTTTTGCGTATGCTTTGTGGTAAGTGGAATGCAAGGGTAGATGAAAAGACCTATATATGGCTATAGGTTTCCTATGCAAGTTCAACAAGATTTTATAATAATAGTTCATCAAGTTTTAATCCATCTCAACCACACGTTCTCCCATCCCATCACACACATCTCACCACACTCTCACACTCTCTAGGCGGCAAGGACGACTCCCGCTCGTACCTTGCCTCAACGGCCAAAGCCGGATCCAACACCAAAACCAGGGGAAAGGTAGAAAGGACTCCTCTCACTAGTCAAGTGAAGCATAGATCATAGGAATGTCCATATCCGCGGACACGGTTATACGTATAGATCGATCAACTCTGCAGAGCGTGTACACCTAGAAATCCACAAGATCACCATCATCGGCGGTGCCCCGCCTAGGCTGATGCCGACTGCCTCCCAACCGGTACGGTACCACTCTACCACTCAGCCCTGGGCCACCCCGGAGTCCACCAAAACACTGAGACTGTGAGACGTAGTACCTGGCCCCCAAGGTCACTACGCTGTCTTAGGAGGGTGTGGGCCCCCATGCCCGTACCTCCCTACACTATCACCTTCCAACCTAGTAGTAGTGACACCGCCCTAGTCAGTCGGGTAATCGTCTCCCGCCCATCGGGAGCGAGTGGTGTGCACGAAGGGTCCCATGGTTCCGGTTCTCGAGACATACCAGTCCTTAGGGGGACCGGATAGGATATCTTCTCAAGGGGATAACCAACACCCCGTGCCTCGACGACACCTCCACCGGGGATAACCAACACCCCATCTGCTCACACATGCACCCGCCATAGGTACCTCTCTTGAGGGATGCCCAGGTCGCACCCCTCTGGCATGACTTGCCCCAAAGACTCGTCGTAGAATCCTGTCCGATCGACTCAACCCTCACCACACACCCAAAACGCACGCCAAGATCTTCCCAAGTTCATTATCTAGTTTTACCAAGTTATCAGCACCACGTGCCTTATCCACTCACGTTATCCCTTCACCAAGCATCACATCATAGGTATAATGCGTAGTGAAAGTAAAGCAATAAGTAGAATGCGAGCATCTAGCCTAACAGCAGGTGTGCAGGGGAATAGGTTGCGACAAGGTAATAGCTCACAAGCAATCTACTATGCAATCTATCACAGTTCATTTGCATAATAGTAAAGCACTAGCATCTACATTGTAGCATGTCTAATAGGATTCTACGAGGTTGGGTGGGACGTGGCACCTGTTGATTGATTATTTCCATTAGTTGGTGTAGACGATCAGCAGGGGCCTCCACCTCTAGAGTCAGCTTCACTCCATGGGTCCTTTTTCAGAGCTGATGCACGTCCAATCAATAACCCTATAATCTACGAATTATCACAAGGAGCCAAAAGAATGAAGAGGAACCAAATTCACTCATACATGGCTGTGAATTCAAAGGAAGAGGCAAGGCACAAGGTCCGTACAAGGCTATACGTGGTCGTGTGTCAGTGTGGCATGTGTGCCGCGTTGGGCGAGGTCACAGTCATGGCGGCCATGCAGGGTAAGATGGCCAAAGGTGACCTCTGGTGCTCTCTGTAGGGTGACAATGTCCAAGGGGGCATTGCAGTGAGTGTAGTGAGGTCATGAACTAGTGCTCGTGGCCTAGGCGAGAGGCCGACGAGGCTAGGTGTGGCATGCTGGATGGTGCCACGGCTACGGGGGTGCACGTAGCCACACGTGTGGTGTCCTTGGCGGCGCGTGCAAGGTTGCGTGTCCGGGGTTGTGGCAACCAGCGCGACGGCATCGCGAACGACGAGGCCGTGGCAAGGCTGGGGCTTTTGGGTCCGTACATGTGCGGTTGCTGCGGCTCAGAGGCCGGACAAACAGGGACAAACAACCGCGAGAGATCATGTCTTTGGGACTTCCACTGAGGGTTCGAGCAAGGGCAAGGAGGGTAAGGTAGCGGTGGCGGTCGCTGACGTGGTGCTCGACACTATCATAGCGGCCAGCAGCGAAGGTGTGGCTCCGACCATGGTCGTGCCTGCCTATTGCATAGCGGTGCCAAGGTGCCGGTGCAGGGAAAGAGGGCAAACGCTCCGTGCGTGTGGCTCGCGGCCTTCAGTGAGTGGGCGTGCGAAGGAGAGCGCGTGTCCACGGCTCATGGTGTGCGAGCACGAATGGTAGAGGTGCCTCCGTGTTCGGTGAAGGTCTGAAAGGACTTGGCTTGTGCTCTAGTGCGTGGTCACGACCATGCGCGGTCAACGATGGCGGTGGCGCGCCGGTGCTCACGCGGCGGCGTGCAAGGCACGGTTGTTGCACCCAGTTTTCTAAAGAACAAAACCAGGCTAATCATATGTGTGCCCAGGAAGTCCACACATATGCCAGAATGAAAAAGTATCAGAAACAATGTTATTATATAACGTATACATAGCTATATTAACACTTACATCAGAGTATCGCGGAACGGTGACTAAACTTCAGGCTCCATTCTTCTCAGGGACGGCTGACTGGGGGTAACATATACCTAGCACTTCTACTAGTCTTCTGGAAACTCCACTACACCTTTGTCCTTCTTCCGAGTAGCATCTTACTACACACTGGAGTGTGGGGGAAATAGCAAGAGTGAGTCCATGTCGAACTCAACAAGTATAACACAGGGTTCATGAGGCTCAAAAAGGCTAGACACTGTTTGACTGTGTTTAGCTTTTATTCATCATGTAATTAGCAATTGAGTAGCATCAAGGTATTCCAATTCCCATTAATGAACCAATGATCAATTGTAATAAGGATAATGAATAGCATTAACATGAGCATAACAATAACAACAGTAATTAAGCATGATATAACAATGGTGATCATCTATCTGTAAATGTTCCAAGGCCGCTCGTATCCGTGAGCACGGCTAGTATACCAGTTTTTAACTCTGCGCAGAGGTGTACACTTTCACTGTGAGTCATAACTTCCAAATGCATGGGGAGGCCATTCCCAAAACACTAGAAATCATATAAAGCCACTTAAAGGTTCGTCTAACAAGTTAGGGCCATTAGATTCACTCGGCAGGCAGATGTAGAACCCCCCTTCCCAGTGGCACAACAACCGCAGCCTATACACACTAAGGACAGGGGCTCGCCCTACACCCAACGTGGCAAGCCGTTCTTACGCCATTTAAGGTAACCACTAACAAGCTAGAAAAGGTCCTTTAAGCAACTAAAGCCAGAGCCATATAGCCCTCACAGCTGTACTATATGTCTCGGATGATCACGTACAGATAAGTCCTTATGGAGAGAAACCAGAGCATCAAAATAACACACATGCTCTAGCCCCCTTTTAACAGTAATAAAATCATCTTAATGATTGATTGCTTAATCCATTAATCAAATTACAAGATCATTGTTCATAATTAAGCACTAGCAATAGCTACCCAAATGCATTCCCAAGGTTGACAAGGAATCCAGATAACAATCACTAAGTTATAATCTCTAAGGTTGTCAAGGTAAGCACATGCACATGTATGATAATTTCAGTGTATAGGTAACAAGGAAAGTCCCGTGTTATACTTGCCTCTTTCCCAAGGTTAAGCTGCTCAGAATCTTCAGCTGCTATCTTCCGGTCTCCAACTTTTGCTTCGACTGTCGGTCCTCAGCTCCTAGTCTTCAGCACTAACGAACCACGCTTCCTCTACTCGTAGCAACCAAGCAACACAAACAGACAACAAACACATCTAAGAACAAAACACCAATCACAAGTGAAACTTTGAAAAGAGCATACTAATCGACATGGCTCAATCCTATGATCGCGGGAGCATATCAACGCCTGAGAACGGAGCTATCGTAAAAGAGGACACGTCCAACAAGGTACTTACGACAAAACGGAGAAGATAGATTGTAAGCTTGATATATTTTAGTCATGGAAAGATGATGGACATTTTAGAGAAGTAACCTAGAGTTAAATTAACCAATAACCAAATTAATTACATGCTTCATGTTTAACTAAACATATTATAATTGATAAAGACACATTAAGGTTGGTGTTAATCAAGTTAACATTTTATAATTATAAAAGACTAGAGATAAATCTAAATTACTTTTAATTGAAAAGAACATTGATTAAACATTAATCGTATTAATGTAATTTATAATTCACTAACATGTGACAAGGTAAACAACTTTGCTAACACGTAGCTTATATCAGCATGGTCGCAACACAACATGAACGAAAACGGAATTACAACCCTATGTTGATTTTAACTAAAAAGCTATTAAATAATTATTAATCAAATTAGTATTTCAATCAATAAATTCATAACTAAATGACATGATAAACAATGCCACTACTGCATAGAGCACGACGACACGAATCTAACGCAACTTGAACGACTCGAATCGGAGCTAAAACGATAAAACGGTGGAGATCAAAAGATCGATGGCGAACTAGTACGGTACCTCGTTTTCTTCCTTGCAATCCTATACAGCTAGCCAGGGAGGAAATCGGGGTGTTGCTGCTGCTACAAGTCACAGAGGGGACCGGGGGAATCGGCCAAGGCTCAGAACGGGCAGCGATGGAATCGTGCGAAGGTTCTTAAGTGCTTTTGCTATTGGTGCATTGATACAGGTCTTCCAACCATATAGCCGATCAACTTTGTTCAAGGCAACAATAAACCTCACATTGCGGCGTTTCAAAAGATCAAGGGACTCCATGGTCTGCTTCTCAAGCCCACGCGTAGTATCAACAACCACTACAGCAATGTCACACAGACTTGATCCCCTCGAGCGCATGTTACTGAATGATTAGTGCCCCGGGGTGTCAATTACAAGCAAGCCAGGAACTTTGATGGTAACCTCAGCTTTAAGGGAGGTCCTCTCCCTGATATTCTCAACAGGTAAGTAGGTGGCACCAATCTGCTGCGTGATTCGTCCAGCCTCCCCACCCTGCACATTGCTTTGACGAATACAATCAAGCAGCTTTGTCTTTCCAGCATCCACATGCCCAAGGATGCAACATATGGGTGCACGAAGCTCCATGTCAACCCCATTGCCTTGACCTTCATCCTCAAGGATAGAGACCAAATCTTCCCCAATATCTTCCGATAAACTGATTGGGTTAGAAATTGGAGTAGCAGAGGTCACCTGCTTTTCCTCTGCTTGGTCCTCTTCCAGTTCTCTAAAAGAGGGAGATTTACCACCATGCAATAGGAAATCAAATCCATCGAAGCTCTTGTTCTCCCAATTATCATCTTCGTCGATTTCATTGCTCTCTTCCGAAGATGATTGTGTAATTTGTTCCTCCCCCAATTGCAGCACATCAACGCCTACTCCATCATCCTCCAGCAATGCATTGCTCTATTCGTACTGCAATTGGTCCTCAGACCCCAAAGTTTCTCCCAGATTAGTTTCAATTTCAGATTAGACATTGACATGATGCTTGGGCACCGATTTAGACTTCCTTGATTCATACATGGGCCTCCTCTGCGTGCCACCACACCCATCACTGCCAGTGGCATCAGCAACGGCGACGTCCAGCCGCCTCCATCCGGAGCTTCTCCTGGATCATCCTCACGTGCCTGGGCACCGATGTCGCGCCACTAGCCGGTGGCGGACGACAACAGCGGCGTCGGGCGGCAACAGCGGCGGCAGCATAGGGCTTGGAAAACATGGCTAGCAGGCAGGCCGGACATATATATGTATATACACGGGCGGCACGTTGACGAGAGCTAGGGCATGGGATGCCTTGATTTGTTGTAAAGAAAACAACCAAAGACAGCGGCAGCTTGATATAAATAGGGAGGAAAACTCTCCACCTTCACATCAACTAGTAATATGGTACTAATTGATGTTGCACCTCCACCTCCACTAATAGGCCTAAATAGATATTAAGGCCCATTAGTAAATAAAGACATAGGCCTTGATGATTATTGCACACAGGCCTTGAGTGTTGGGAACAATGAGATATTTATTTATTTTCGGAATTAATTAATTTTATGGATAAAACAATTCTAGAAAAGTCCAAAATTATTATTCAAGCCATGAAAAATACTCCGAAAGCTCTAAAAATTCAGGAAAAATTCTCAGAGACATTATGGAACATGAGGAACCCAGATAAAGTATTTGGAGCTCATGATAAAATAATTTGGAGCATCTAAAAATTAGATTATGCTCACAGAAAAGTGGGAAGAAAAAATTCCCGAAAAGTTTGTAGAGATTGATTGATGGGCGAGAAACTGAAAGGAGTAATTTGCGTTACAAAAGAGAAGATTTTTAGGAAGCTACCGATGAAAACTTGATATGAGAAACAAAGAATATTGATTATAGAAAAAGATAAAGGCATGCCGGAGAAGAAAGATCGACCTACTAAACGTATTTTTAAAGACCTTGCTCACTCTCAACACACAAGAGTTAACAAACAAACCTCACATCAAACAATAGTCCGTCAAATTAGTTTAGAAAAAATTAAAGATCCTTATTTTTTTCATTTTTTTTTCTATAACTAATTGATGCTATCATAAACTAAACTTAGGAAATTTTGTCCAAATATTAAAACATTTATTTTATTTAGTGTTTCCTATGCACAACCCAAAATAGAAATTTTGGGGTGTGACAATTCTACCCCACTTAATAGGAATCTCGTCTCGAGATTCAGAGAGACTAGGGAGAAAAAATAAAGTTGATCTGCAAGTCTTCACTTTTCCTTCATCAACTCCTATCCAATGATGATGCCACAAACTCAAAACCAACTTTGTAAATGTCCTTAAGGCCCTTACGATCCTCGTAGATGGTTCCAACAGGTTACCCACTCTGAGAAAAGATATTTGCGCTCGATAATGACTTTGCAACCATGTATATAGCTGATGCTTCCAGGTGACGAAATAGAACGTATAAATCCTCCATCTTGTATCGTCTTTAGTTTGGCAAACTCCCTTAAGAAGAGATCAATTAGAGAACTCCAATGGATAGATTGCATTTGTTTCTGAGTGATAACTACCATCATGTCCTTCTGGCATCCCAAAGAGATTCATGAGCATATGCAAGAACAAGTAATCTACACTTTCTCGCGAGCAGAAAAATAGCAGTGCAGAGATACATTTATAACTCGAATTCTACGAATCCGATGATATTGTAGCTTATGCCGTTGGAAAGCTTATCAAATTTACTACAACTTTCTTATAGAACACTTCTCCAGATTCTGCAGTTAAGGTAGTCAAAAACTGTGCACAACAGAACTATTCCAGGTTGCTGACAGCACAGATGCGTCGCCTTGTGATTTTCATAACTCCCAAACCATAATAGCTATCAAGGTGGTTCTTATGGTCAGAGAAAGATATTGAAGTCTACTGTTGTCCAGAATTTATCTATGATTTTTGGGCATCCAAAAATATAGGTATAAACTAAGAAAGACAGGCTATTCTAAAAAAAACAGGATAAGGCAGAAACGAGATTCAGAGAGACTAGAGAGATAGATGACACTAATCTTCAAGTCTTCATGTTTATTTGATTTGTGTTGATGAGATATAAGACATGGATCAAGGATAGCCAAAAGATGACAAGAAAGATAAAGTTTGATCTTCAGTTCTTCGTACCTCGTCGCTTGAGATATTCAGGACTTGCTGTTCTTGACAACAGATGCTACCCCACTTAACAAGATCTTATTCCACCGGGCGATGTCATTGAACACGTCTCTTTCTTGAAGGCTTGCTACTATTGATGCATCCATTATATGTTGATCCTCCATTAATATGAGATAAAGGAGATAGCATGATGTAGACAGGAACGGTGTAAGAAAAAAATGGCAAGAAGTAGGATCGATTGAAAAATTAAGTAGGATAGAAGATGACACTACCCCACTTAACATAGATCGAGCTACTCCTCAAGACGAAACCTTTCGGGCCACCTTCGAAACACGAGAACAAGGACAACACACAAGCAACACATCAAGCAAAACAAGCACACATCACATCATCGATACTACATGTGCTTCTTCAACAATGGTGGTCATCCTAAGGGAAAAGTATGGATGATGAAAGGCCATCGAATTTTTGAACCAGGTGGGATCAGAAAACTTTTAGTAAAAACAACACAAAACAAAATCCAAGAGAGTAAGAAATAATAGCTCAAAGTAAGCTATCAAGGAGAGGATACAAGAGGACAAGGAAGAGGAAATAGTCAAAATCAATGAGTCAAGGGATGACAAAATAGTTTTATAGTAAAATGAGTTTTAGAATACGTCCAGTACTACTTGGCATACGTCCTACAGTCAACACCGCTCTGATACCACTCTGTCACACCTGGTTTTCTAAAGAACAAAACCAGGATAATCATATGTGTGCCCAGGAAGTCCACACATATGCCAGAATGAAAAAGTATCAGAAACAATGTTATTATATAACGTATACATAGCTATATTAACACTTACATCAGAGTATCGCGGAACGATGACTAAACTTCAGGCTCCACTCTTCTCAGGGACGGCTGACTGGGGGTAACATATGCCTAGCACTTCTACTAGTCTTCTGGAAACTTCACTACACCTTTGTCCTTCTTCCGAGTAGCATCTTACTACACACTGGAGTGTGGGGGAAATAGCAAGAGTGAGTCCATGTCGAACTCAACAAGTATAACACAGGGTTCATGAGGCTCAAAAAGGCTAGACACTGTTTGACTGCGTTTAGCTTTTATTCATCATGTAATTAGCAATTGAGTAGCATCAAGGTATTCCAATTCCCATTAATAAACCAATGATCAATTGTAATAAGGATAATGAATAGCATTAACATGAGCATAATAATAACAACAGTAATTAAGCATGATATAACAATGGTGATTATCTATCTGTAAATGTTCCAAGGCCGCTCGTATCCGTGAGCACGGCTAGTATACTAGTTTGAAAGCATCTAGGCCCCAAGGTTTGGTTTCGGTAATTAATGACAACACTTTATTACCATGACTAACGTGTGTTTTGCAGAAACTTGGTAAGTTAGGTCATGGAGGTGATAACTGCTTTGAGCACTGTGGCTTCGTGTCCCTTGATGGAAATCGTTTCGGTTTTCAAAAGAGTGACGTCAAGATTAAGGACGGTTAGTTCCGGATGACGAGGTGTTGAGACACTTCCGGAATAGTCGTTAGGATCTTCGTTTTTTCTCTTTTGGCCGTACTATAAAGGGGGGCATGAATGGGTAGCTTGACCTAGGCGAGTCCTATGTTTAGGTGTGGTGCAAACTTGTTAAACTTGGCGCTAGGCAACCCTAGAATAGCTCAAAGTTCAGTTGGAAGCAACTTGGTTGAAGTTGCGTCGCGTTTCGAGAATTTTCGGGCTGTTTTCCAGTCACCGGACGCGCTCTTTGGGAGCATCGGACGCGTTCGGTGAGTACGCTCTGCGCTAGGGTTTCGGCCTTGACCACCGGACGCGGTCCTCGCAAGGACCGGACGCGGTGGTCAGAGGCTGACACGTGTCATCCAGGGAGAACGCCCGTCGGACGCGACCTGGACTTGATCGGCGAGTCCGGTGCGAGTCCAGTAAGGTCCAGAGAGGACCGGACGCGTCCGGTCTTCAGGCATCGGACGCGGCCTCGCGTCCGGTGCGAGTACAGTAAGCACCCTTGCACGTCGGACGCGTCCGGTGACACCTGACCGGCGCGTCCGGTGGTTCGTTTTCAAAATCACGTTTTGACCGTTACGGGCCACCGGCGCGTCCGGTGAGTTGCACCGGCGCGTCCGGTGACCCCGTGTCAGAAAGTAACGGTTCGTTTTCTTTGAGGGGTGTATAAATACAACCCCTCCACCTCTTTTAGAGGTCTCTTGCTCATTCAAACATCTGAGAAAACCCTTTAGAGTGCAAGGGAGTGCAAGAGCTCTAGTGAGGATAGAGATTTGAGAATCAAAGTTTGAGTTTCCTCACTAGTGATTAGAGAGTAGCAAGTGTGCATCCATCTCCTCATTTGGGCTCGTTGTGGTCAAGTGAGAGTTCTAGCTTGTTACTCTTGGTGATCGCCATCACCTAGACGGCTTGGTGGTGATTGGGAGTTTGGTGATCATCCAGCGGAGCTTGTGGATGACCCAACTCAAGTTGTGAGCGGTTTTGGGTGATTCGCCGCGACGGAGTGTCGAAGAATCAACCCGTAGAGAGCACTTGATCCTTGCACGGATCACGGGGGAGCGACACCCTTGCGCGGGTGCTCCAACGAGGACTAGTGGGGAGTGGCGACTCTCCGATACCTCGGAAAAACATCGCCGTGTTCCTTGCCCCTTTACATTCAAGCAATTACTTTGTCGTATTTACTTTCATTGCTTGTTTTACATTCCTAGAATTCCCATGCTAGTCTAGGATTGGAAACTAGGGTGCAAAACTTTTTAACGGTAGACTCTCTAGGGACACAAGTAGGCACTAGGGGTGAATTCCGGCTTGTAGGATTTAATTCTTGCAATTAATTTTTAGAGAAGCCCAATTCACCCCCCCTCTTGGGCATCTTGATCCTTTCAATTGGTATTGGAGCCGTGTTGCTCCTAATTTAGGCTTTACCACCTAGAGCAAGATGTCTAACGGGGAAGGACCACCTCCCACCTTTGAGGGGGATGATTTTCCATATTGGAAAATCCGCATGGAGGCGTATCTCGAAGCCATAGATGCCGGGTGCCTTAGAGCCGCAACCCAAGGGCTTCCCGCTATCAAGGATCCCGCAAACCCCATTGGTGACGAGGAGAAGTACGACCGGTGGAATGCAAAGGCCAAAAATGCACTCTACCGGGGCTTAGGCAAAGATATCTTCAATCGTGTGCGTAATGCAAAGAACGCTCATGACTTGTGGCAAAATCTTTGTGCTCTCCATGAGGGAACTAAGAGTGAGCGTGAGGAACGCTATCATATTGCTTTAAAGAAAATTAATTCTTTTGAGATGCTTCCCAAAGAAAGTGCTAATGACATGTACACTCGCTTGAATGTTCTTGTAGAGGACCTCAATGCTCTTGGACTCACTCAAATGAGTCAATCGGATGTTGCAAGGAGGATCTTGAGTGTGCTTCCCGTTGAGAAGTATGGTCACATTGTCACCGTGCTTCATCAAAGTGATCTCTCCACCGCAACACCGACTCAAGTATTGGGGAAGATCAATGCTCATGAGATGTACATGCACATCACTCCGGAAGAGGGCTCATCATCTTCCAAGAAGAAAGACTTGGCCTTCAAAGCTAGCCATGACAAGAAGAAGAAGAAGGGCCAAGCCATGATCGTGCAAGAAAGCTCAAGTGAAAGTGATATCGATGATGAATCACTTGCACTCATGGTGAGGAAGACCACCAAGATGCTAAAGAAGCTCAACAAGAGTGGCATCAAGTTCGATGGCAAGAAAAAGAAATTCTTCACAAGTAGCAAGAGAAAGCCCATCTCGGAGATGGATTGCTACAATTGTGGTGAACTTGGCCACCTAGCTCATCAATGCCCTAGACCACCAAAAGACAAGTTCAAGAACAAGAACAAGGGCAAGAAAAATGATTCAAGTGATGAAGAAGATGAGAAGAAGAAGAACAAGCCATACAAGAAGAAGGATGGCAAGAAGAAGGAGTTCTACAAGAAGAAGAAGGGTGGAAAGGCTTATATTGTTGGTGATTGGCTCACCGACATTGAATCATCTTGTGGCTCCTCCGAAGATGAGAGCGATGATGAGAAAGAGAAGGTTGCCGCATTTGTGATGGGGCCATCATCTTCACCGACATCTTCACCACCACCTTCACCGCCTTCTTCACCATCATCGTCCACTACTCACCTATGCCTTATGGCCAAGGGTGAACGAAAGGTACAAAACCATGATAGTGATGATGATGATGATAGTGATAGTGATGATGAATTTGATGCACCTTCTTATGATGAACTTGTAAAATTGCTAAACAAATATACTAAAATCATAAGAAGGACTAGAAGTGAAAATGATGATCTTCAAAATGAAAATGAATCACTCTCATCTAAGCTTGAAAATGCTCAAAAGACTAGTGGTGAGCTTAGAGATCAAAATGAAGTTATGTCTTCCACTCTCAAGGAGCTCAAAACCTCTAACAAAGAGCTTAAAGATCAACATGATAAACTTGAGAAGAAGCATGATGAGCTCATCACTAGACATAGCTCTCTAAAAGACAAATACACCACATTAAAAATTGACTATGATAGTCTTGTGGTTGCTAATGAACTTGCTCTTGAGACACATGATGCTACTAACCATATTGTTAAGTGTGATATAGCTACATCATGTGATGACTTGATCATTGAAAGCATTGAGCAAGGTTCTAGTAGCAAAGGCAAGAGTGTGGTTGAGTCATGCAACCATGATGATTATGCCAAGATCAAGTGTGAGAATGAGAAGCTTGCAAATGAGAACAAGAAGCTCAAAGGTTTGATGGCTCTTGAGAAGCAAACAACAAATGAGTCACTCATTGAAGAGAACAAGAAGCTCAAGCAAGAAAAAGAGCATCTCAAGACCGGCCTAAGCAAGTTCACAAGAGGCCAATATTTGCAAAGTGAGCTCCTCATGAACACCGTAATGAAGATGGATAGAAGTGGTATTGGGTACTTGGCAAATCAAGAGAAGAAAGCAAAAGCTCAACAACAAAGCAAGTCAAAGCCCAAGCCAAAGAGATGTGTTGAGTGTGGTCAAGAAGGTCATTTTGCTCATGAGTGCAAAACTCCACCACCACAACCCTTGCCCAAGCATGCTAGACCCTTTGCCTTCAATGCTCATTACATGCTAAGAAAAGATTCAAATGGAAAGATGAAAGTCATGTTTTTGGGTCCCCCAAACAAGAATAGGCCAAAGAAAATATGGGTTGCCAAGTCACTAGTTGAGAAAGTCAAGGGCCCCTCTCAAGTTTGGGTCCCTAAACAAAAAGCTTGATCTCTTGTGTGTAGGTGAACTACAAGACCGGTGGATCTCATTGGGTTATTGATAGTGGTTGCACTCAACATATGACCGGTGATCCTCGTATGTTCACCTCCATTGAAGAGAATGGGATATGTCAAGAGAAGATCACATTTGGGGATAATTCAAAGAGCAAAGTCAAGGGTATAGGCAAGATTGCAATATCAAATGATCACTCACTCTCAAATGTGCTCTATGTTGCTTCATTGAGTTTCAACTTGTTATCCGTTGGGCAACTTTGTGACCTTGGCTTCCAATGCTTGTTCACACCAAATGAAGTTGAAGTTTCAAAGATAGATGACAAGCAAGTGATATTCAAAGGCTTTAGATACAACAATCTTTATCTTGTTGACTTCACCTCCGAAGATGCAAATTTGATGACATGTTTGTTCACCAAGACCTCACTTGGTTGGCTTTGGCATAGGAGGCTTGCACATGTTGGAATGAGCACTCTCAACAAGCTATTGAAGAAAGAACTAGTAAGAGGATTGAAGGATGTGAAGTTTGAAAAGGACAAACCTTGTAGTGCATGTCAAGCGGGCAAACAAGTTGCAAACACTCATCCCACCAAGGCTTTCATGTCAACCTCAAGAGTGCTAGAACTTCTACACATGGATTTGTTTGGGCCTACAACATACAAGAGCTTGGGTGGTAACCTCTATTGTCTTGTGATAGTGGATGACTACTCAAGATATACATGGACTTTCTTCCTTCATGACAAATCCGAAGTGGCAAGTTGCTTCAAGAAGTTTGCAAAGAGAGCTCAAAATGAATTTGAAGTCAAGATAAAGAAGATTAGAAGTGACAATGGGAAAGAGTTTGACAACACCAACATTGAAGCTTATTGTGATGAAATTGGAATCAAGCATGAGGTTTCTTCAACCTACACTCCTCAACAAAATGGTGTGGTTGAGAGAAAGAACCGGACTTTGATCACCCAGGCAAGAACAATGTTAGATGAGTACAATACTCCGGAAAAGTTTTGGGCCGAGGCAATCAACATCGCATGCTATGCTTCAAATCGCCTCTTCCTCCAAAAGTTTCTTGGCAAGACCCCCTATGAGTTGCTAAATGGGAAGAAGCCGGACGTCTCATTCTTCCGGGTGTTTGGTTGCAAATGCTACATCTACAAGAAGCGTCAACACCTAGGGAAGTTTCAAAGACGTTGTGATATTGGTTTTTTTGTTAGTTACTCATCAAAGTCCAAAGCATATAGAGTATTTAACCATACCACCGGTTTGGTTGAAGAAACATATGATGTGGAATTTGATGAATCTAACGGCTCCCAAGGAGCAATTGAGAATTGTGATGATGTAGGTGATGAACCCTTGAGGGAGGCCATGAAGAACATGCCCGTGGGAGACATCAAGCCAAAGGATGATGAAGACGATGTGCAAATCATTGATCCACCATCTTCATCACGTGTGCCTCAAGATGATGACAAGAATGAGAGAGTTGAAAATGAAGATACTTATGTCTCTCATGAACAAGCCGAGGCACAAGCACAAGATGTTGATGCTCCCCATCCACCTCCTCAAGTGGTTGATAGAAGAAACTCACCTCTACTTCAAGCACATCCACAAGAACTCATCATAGGGAGTCCTACAAAGGGAGTAATGACTCGATCTCAAAAGCTAGCCTCTTTCGTTGAACATCACTCTTTTGTCTCTTGTGTTGAACCTAAGAATGTAGAAGAAGCTCTTCAAGATCCGGATTGGGTGAATGCCATGCATGAAGAATTGAACAACTTCACCCGCAACCAAGTATGGACACTTGAAGAGCATCCTAAAGGTGCAAGAGTCATTGGAACCAAGTGGGTGTTCCGAAACAAGCAAGATGACCAAGGCATAGTAGTGAGGAACAAGGCAAGACTAGTTGCAAAGGGGTTCTCTCAAGTTGAAGGCCTTGATTTTGGAGAGACCTTTGCACCCGTTGCAAGACTTGAAGCCATTCGTATCCTCCTTGCATATGCATCACATCATGATATGAAATTATATCAAATGGATGTGAAAAGTGCATTCTTAAATGGCTTTATAAATGAACTAGTCTATGTCAATCAACCTCCCGGGTTTGAAGACCCTAGATATCCTAATCATGTTTATAGGTTGTCCAAGGCGCTATATGGGCTCAAGCAAGCCCCTAGAGCGTGGTATGAGCGCCTCCGGGACTTCCTCATTGAGAAGGGCTTCACCATCGGGAAGGTCGACACCACACTATTCACCAAGAAGCTTAATGGGGAGATCTTCATTTGTCAAGTATATGTTGATGATATCATCTTCGGGTCAACAAATGAAGATTATTGCAAGGAGTTTGGTGAATTGATGTCGAAGGAGTTCGAGATGTCAATGATTGGTGAGCTCACATTCTTCCTTGGTTTTCAAGTCAAGCAAATGAGAGAAGGGATTTTCATCTCTCAAGAAAAGTATACCAAGGATCTTCTCAAAAGATTCAAGATGGAAGAATGCAAGCCAATCAAGACCCCAATGCCATCAAATGGACATCTCAACCTAGATGAGGGAGGTAAACCGGTTGATCAAACTCTCTACCGTTCTATGATTGGTAGCTTGTTGTACCTTACCGCATCTAGGCCCGATATCATGTTTAGTGTGTGCATGTGTGCTCGCTTTCAAGCGTGCCCTAAAGAACCTCACTTAAGTGCCGTAAAAAGAATCCTAAGATATCTTAAGCACACCCCAAGCATTGGTCTATGGTATCCCAAAGGAGCTAGATTCCAACTAGTTGGCTATTCCGACTCGGATTATGCCGGTTGCAAAATTGATAGAAAAAGCACATCCGGAGGGTGCCATTTGCTTGGGAGATCACTAGTATCTTGGTCATCTAAAAAGCAAAATAGTGTGGCTTTGTCCACCGCCGAAGCGGAATACATTGCCGCGGGGGCTTGTTGTGCACAAATCTTATATATGAAACAAACCCTCCTAGACTATGGAGTTGTTCTTGAAAAGGTGCCACTTTTATGTGACAATGAAAGTGTCGTTAAAATTGCTAACAATCCGGTACAACACTCTCGCACCAAGCACATTGATATCCGCCATCACTTTCTAAGAGATCACGTTGCTAAAAATGACATATCACTAGAAGGTGTACGAAGTGAAAATCAATTAGCGGATATCTTCACTAAACCTTTGGACGAGGCTACCTTTTGTAGGCTAAGAAGTGAACTTAATGTGCTTGATTCAAGTAACTTTAAAAAATGAGCGCGTGTTGTCCCTTGCATTGCATTGTATCATATGTCATGTTTATTTTATCGCAATGCATTTAGGGCTTGGCTAACACGGTTACGATAACCCTCCTTTGGAGGAGTGAAGAAGCCTAACCGTGGATCAAACTTGACAAGCAACCTAGCTTTACATTCTTGTATTGCATTGCATATGCATGGTTGTTTGTTTGTCGTTTCTTTTCGGTTTAGCTTTGAGCAACCTCTGTGTTCGTCCATGAATAGAGAGAGCATTTGACGCTCCTAAAAGTCCAAAAACTCTATTGCATGGCCATACGTTGCTCCTCGGGTGTTTATTGCCTATTTTCGTAAAAATAATACTAGCCTAAGGCAAAACATTTTAAAAATTTGAGGGTTTGAGTGAGGTCACTCATATCGGGTTCCAATTGGTGTTTATTTGTGTCTCTTTGAATTGGAACTTGATTGGGAGAAGTCGCGTCGAAGTTTGGAACGAAGAATGGCGAAAAACAGCGACCGGACGCTGCACCGGACGCAGTGTTGCTTCACCACCGCGTCCGGTCCCGGCGTCCACCAGCGCGTCCGGTCATCCAGAAGACAAAGTCCAGACCTTGGCACCGGACGCTGCACCGGACGCGCCTCTGACCACCACCGCGTCCGGTCCCAGCTACCACCACCGCGTCCGGTGCTCCGCGATGAATTCCCGAGCACTCAGCCATCGGACTCTGACCGCGTCTGGTCAGTCCACACCGGACGCGTCCGGTCACTCCAGGCGCTTACTCGAGTGTCACCGGACGCTGCACCACCGCATCCGGTGATTTTGACCACCGCGTCCGGTGATACCGTTTCGAGCGGATCTCAGCCCTCATAAAACCGAATCGTTTTCTCTTTCTTTTCTTCTCCGCCGAAATCCGCCGCCGCCCGAGCTCTCCTCGCCAATTCGCCGTTTCGCCGCCGTTCTCGCCGGAGCCGCCGTTATCGCCGGCTGTTCCTCACCGCCGGCGAAGCCAAACCCTGCCAAGAGCCTCTCCAGCACCACATCTACTCCCCCGTGCGCCCGGGCACCTTGATTCCATCCTTCGGCCGGATTTTCATCTAGGGTTTTCCCCTAAACCCTAGCTTAGGGTTTCCATCAACCCTAGCTCGAGGTAACGGCTCGTCTCGATTCCATTTTCGATTCAAGTCCTTTCAATTCTCTCGTTAGGGCTTGCCGTTGACCATAACACTCCTTTGCTATCTCGATTGGTCATTTCAGTGCTCGATCGCCGATCTCGGGGGTTCTCGCGAACTAGGTCACCGCGTCCCTTCACCGTCGTCTCGTCGATCCGAGGTAGCTACGCGTCGTTTCACTTCGTATCTCACGTGCTTGCTATCTAGGGTTTCGCATCTTTAGATATATATGTGCTTATAGTATATCTCTCTATTCCATACGTGCAGCGAGTCAGTCGGTGTGTCGGGTCAGATCTGTTCGCTAAATCCGAGGCCAAGCCTGCGGATACGGATTGAGGCCAAGCCTCTCGAGTGTCAGTTCATCATCTCACAGAGGTTTTCAGGCAGTTGATCAGTATGGTGCGTTGCAAGAACGCCGGTGGTGCTCCTGGTGACGGGGACAACAGTCCTCCCCGTTGTGATGAGATTGCGCGTGGTAAGCGCATCAAGATTGCAGCCAAAAAGAAGAGGAAGGCACCGTCAGATGCAGAGATTGCTCAGGCTGTGGCAGACGCCGCAGAGCAGGCAGAGAGAGGTGGCAGACGCAGTGGCTTGCATATAGGCGAGCGTCGCTTTCATCTTGAAGGTCGATAGCTCGGTACTGAGGCCACTGAGGGCACCGAGGCTACTGCACCTTCAGAGCAGATGTCAGTTGATCCACCCTCAGAGCAGACACAGGCTACAGAGACTACACCCGCTACTGAGTCTACCCAGGCCACTTAGGCTCCACAGGCCACTGAGGATACAGAGGAGCAGGCAGCTCAGTCTCCACCACGTCGCCGCTCCACACGTGCTCGTTCACAGGTGACACCCAGGCCAGAGGGCCCGCGTCGTGGAGCACGACCTCCTCCCAGAGTTAGAGGGTCACCCCCGGTCGAGCACTTAGACCTGAGGGGTGCTTCAGCACGTCAGGTGAAGAGCTTGAGGTTTGTGGAGGTCAGCCGATGGTTTCCACCTGTCAGAGATCCCAGAGCTTCAGAGGGTTTCTATACCCCACTTCAGGAGGACTTCTACAGGGCCCTAGTTGACAGTGGCATTGCTTTCAGACCTCAGAGGGTGTGTCGACTAGAGGCATTGGTTGATGTTGTGGGAGAGCAGCTCCGTCCTCACCTGTCCTATCTGCCTGGCTTATCAGATCTTCTTGGACGGACAGGTGCTTACTGCGGCACATGGGTCAGAGAGTTCTATGCTTCTCTTTGGATTGATCCGGCGCATGAGTTTATTCACTTTGCATTCAGAGGCCGCGATCATAGACTCTACAGCTCCAGAGCCCGAGAGCTCCTCAGACTTCCAGCTTCTGACACGAGGATCCATCAGTTGTGCTATGGCCAGACTCCACCTCCCAGGCGCCCTCACGGCGGTTCAGTGCCACCCACCGACTTGGTCCGACCCTGCTTTCGCGAGCCTTTTGGCGAAGGGTCACGTCGTACACCTGCCAGCCTGACGCCTCTTGCCCGAGTCTTGGATGCCATACTCAGACGCACTCTACTGCCTCGACTTGGCTACAGAGAGGGACTGACGAGGATGCAGCTTTGGGTTGTTCACCACCTCATGACACAGCGACAGTTTGATATCTGGGATCTTATCCTGAGTGAGATGGAGGACACCATTGCTGAGGGCTTCAAGGGTAACCGTCAGCTTCCCTATGCCCACTGGATTTGTTTCATCATCAGATCTGCTATCCAGATGCCACCAGAGATCAGGGCAGAGATTGCTAACACCACTATTGCTTTCCCTGATTATGACATCAGACAGCTTTGGGCCTCAGTTACTAGAGAGCAGGCTCCAGCACCAGGACAGCGTGAGCGCCCAGATGTTCCTGAGACAGCAGCTGAGCAGGACGCTAGAGTTGACGAGCTTGCCGAGGCAGAGCTCGCAGACCTTGAGGCTCAGACTGCTGAGATACCTGAGGATGTCACTTCAGACAGCACTGATGAGGATTATCAGCCCATCCCCAGGTACCGGTCTCCTCGGTCTCACGACCACGAGGCCGGTGGATCTGGCTCAGCCTCCCGCTCAGACCCAGCCATGGTGGCTATCCTTGAGAGGCTGACCAGGCTCAGGAGCAGCAGCAGCAGCAGATACAGCGCCAGGCACAGGATACAGCTGCAGCACTAGCACAGATTCAGGCTCGCCAGGACGAGTTTCAGAGACAGCAGCTTGAGATCCAGAGGCAGCAGGTTGAGATGCAGAGACAGAGTCAGCAGCAGTATATGGATCTTCTGCGGCATCTCATCACAGTTGGGGTTCCTCCGCCTGCATCTATCATGGCTCTGGCTTTGCATTCCAGCGGTCCATCGAGTCAGGGACAGCCGAGCTTTCAGTTTACATCTCCACAGCAGCAGGTTCCCCAGTCTTTTCAGTCCCCGAGCTTCACTCCTATCCATACGGGGTTCACACCGTCAGACCAGACTCGCCCGCATCTCCTGACAGGCACACCTATTGGTGATTTCAGTGCCACCTACAGCGAGTTGACTGGTCAGCCGACACCCTCGCACACGACTACGTTTCACACTTCGTCAGGGTTGTCAGCTTCCGAGGCAGTCGTTCCACCAGTGACAGGGACCGGGACTACAGAGACCCTCCCTTCTTCAGTTGCCTCGACAGATCCCCCAGCTACTGGCGCACTTCAGGCTCAGGTTACTCAGACAGATCCACTTGTTGCTACACAGTCAGTGCCTGTTTCTGCTCAGACCCAGACCGCTTCGCAGCCACGTGCTTCTTCAGAGGGTCAGCCAGATAGCTCCGACTCCGAGGGCGATTCACTTCACTTCGTGATCACTCCGCGCACCTCGGCACCCGATACGACTCCGTCTGTCCCCCCGTCAGATTAGATTAGTTTTTTGGCGCTTGATGCCAAAGGGGGAGAGAGAGT